>JAODAL010017372.1:0-77943 GCA_025379985.1 Phyllomedusa bahiana
CAAACATTAACTAAACCAACAAAAGAGAAACCCTTTTAAAAAATTTATATCAAAATCTTTTTAAATACTGCATAATCACAAAAACTTAAAACCACAAAAAAATTCAACAATATATAGTATAACAACAGAAAATACCCCCCACCCAGATAAAACAATAGATGAAAAAGCAGGGGAGGTCAAGGGCCCCACATCCTAAAAAGTATAAGGGGCAATACAACCCACCCACCTCCCTTTGCATAAAATAAAAAACGACCCACTGGCCCTGTCCCAAAAATACCAACAAAGAAGGGGTCCCAATGAAAAATTGATGATAATGCCAAAGGGGATTGTGAAAACGGACCTCCGTATGGTATTTTTGGGCCCAGGGCCCAGTGGGTGTTTTTTTCATTTTATGCATCGGAGGTGGGGGGTTTCCCTATATGCCATAGATACATTTTTGGGGATGTGCCCCTTGACTTCCGTGCTTAACATCTATTGTTTTATCTGGGTAGGTTTTTTTTCGTTGAAATACTTATAAAAATTTATATTTTGATTTTTTTTGTGATTATGCATATTAAAAAAGATTTTAAATTATTTTTAAAGGGTTTTCTCTTTTGTTTGGGGGGTTTTATTTGGAATATTGGTCTGGAAAAACGGGTTTTTTGGTCAGAAAATATTATGATGGTCTTAGACAGTGGTGATAATGAGGTCCCTGCATACGTACTGACCTGCAGAATACAAATAACATTTCATTTAAAACCCTTCAAAAAACCAGCAATAAAAAAACTAAACCCATAAAACAAAAGGCACAATTTCCTTTTTTTCTGTTCAACCCACAACATTTTATTTTTTTATTTATTTTTGGGGGGGAGGGGGCAAGAGGGAACAGACACTTCAGCTGTATAAATTATTTTTCTTTTGCCCCATTTGAATGAATTTTCTTCTATTGGACAATATCTTAAAATAAAAATAATTTTCCCACAGGGACACTGCGACTCCATCACTCAATAGAAACCGTTGTTGAAAGTAATGGTCCACAGACAGGTTGGGGGGGTAGGGTGGAACCAAGCAAGTATTTAACCCAGGGCCCCGATCTTTTGCTACCCCCTGATTAGTATGAGCGATACGGCAATAATCGCATCGGGGCGATACAGTTTTTTGTAACTTGGGCCGATATCTGATTACCGAGACGATAATGCCAAAAACCTTAAAGTCATAGGGGGGGAAAAACCCCGCTTTATTTTTACACCCAAAAAAGGGGAGGTGAAGTTTAATTAACATACACCAACACACAGAAAAATGGGAGTGATATGTCTTGGCAAAGCAAAAGGCTTCAAGGTCCCAAAAAAAAAATCAAAGGCTAAAATAATTCATTCCCTTTTAAAGGTAACTGAAAAAATATGGACAGCAACCACAGCCGGGACAGCGATAGCATGTTACGGGGCCCCTTTGACACAAAAACAAACACCATATTGGGAAAAGGCACAAGGAACTGGCAGGGGGACCCCTATCACTTTTTGCACAAAGGGGCCCCAATTGTCATATTTGGTGGGAGCAAGACTCCCAATGGGGGAAAGCGGAGATTCACTGGCAGGGCCCCTAAATTTAAAAGTGGGTGCGGTGAAAAGCCCGGGCTGCCGTCAGTCATCTATGAACCGTTTCATGCCCACATGCAGCTAATCAAACGGGGGGTTCCCATCCATTACTACTTTCCTATTTTTATCTATCACCGGGCACTTTTTGATTCCGGCCCCTGACAGGGAATACTGCCCTATTGCCACCTGGCAATCCTATTTTAATGTAAGCCTGGACCCAAAACCATAAAAAAATCGCCTTATGGACCCGCGGAATAAAAATTTGCCCATAAAGATATTGTCTATTTTAAAATAACTATTTGTTTTCCAATCTGGCTTCTGCTGTGCTTGCTACGGCTTAATTGCCAATCTACTGCTGGCACGTTGCTTGAGGTTGTTCCACCGTGACATTACAGATGGTGAAGAAAACGCACACAGTTGTCTCCAGCTTGGGTCAATGAGCCCTGTCTCAAATTTCCTGCACTCTATGTCAATTTGTGTGGGTGAAGGAAATTGCTCACTTGATTTGGGAACGTGGATCAAGGAGGAAAATGGACAACAGTAACCGCTGTTTCATTTTGATGGCCTTGAAAGCATGGTAAATAAGCTTTTTTCCAATAAGACCTTTAATATTGGTTTATTTTACAGCGGGCATGGACCCCAAAACCAGCAAAGATGACCTATGGGACCCTCAGAAAAAAGTTCCAGAAGGAAATTAGTTTTTGAACCACTATTTTAAGTGAACTGGACATTTAATATCCCCCTGTTATGTACTGCAGCATGACCAAAAAACATGCATGGGACTCAAGAATTAAAATGTGATGAAGAAAGTATTATTTGAACCAGTATTTGTAGTGATACTGGAAATTGACTATCAATGTCCTGTACCGGCAGCTTGACTCAAAAAACCTGCATGGACCCACAGATCACAAAGTGCCAGAAGAAAGTAGTATTTGAACCACTATTTGAGTGAACAGTACATTGACTATCCTAGAATGACCCCAAAACCCACACAGGTGCCTTTATGGACCCTCAGCTAGAGATGGCCGAATTTCTCAAAAATTCGGTTCGGTCACTTCGCCGAATTTTCTGACAAAATTCGTTTCGGACCGAAGTAATTCGGCACGACTCACGTTAAAAAAAACAGCTATTTCCAGGCTGCCAGAGGCCCTGCAGGGTGCTGTAGAACGTTGTGTGCCTGCTTTAAAATATGCAGAGGAAGCTTGAGTTTGGTCTTCATACCAAAATGTTGTTTGTTTTAAGTATTGACACGCACATGACTGCCGCCGCTCTTAGAATACGCTTCCACTATAAATTCCTCTGGGCACTTTTTAGAGAGGGCAAAACTGACCAAAAAATCAGCGGGAATGTTAGCTGTTAAAGTCATGCTAGCGGAAAGCAGGAAAAAAACAAGCTGAGAGCTCAGGTGGCAACATTGAGTGATAGAGGTTTAGAGTGTGGAGGCGGGGTGACGGCGGGCAGACCACAGCAGCATGAGGTCAGGCAGTGGCACAATGACATTTGGAGGCGGCCCAAAACAGTATTAGGCCACAGAGTGGCACAATCACACTGTGTGGAGGTTCATGGCAGCAGCAGCATGAGGTCAGGCGTGTGGCACAATGACATTATGGAGGCGGCCCAAAACGTATTAGGACCAACAGAAGGTGGCCACAATGTACGTGTGGAGGTCACGGCAGCGCCAGTATTGAGGTCAGACAGTGGCACAATGACAATTATGGATGCGGCAAGAAGTATTATGGCCACAGAGAGTGGCACAATCACACAAGGTGTGTAGGTCACGGCTTGGCAGCAGTTTTGAGGTCAGACGTGGCACAATGCTTATGGAGGCGGCAAGAAGTATTAGGCCACAGTTTGGCACAATCACACAGTGTGGAGGTCACGGCGCTGCAGCATGAGGTCAAACAGTGGCACAATGACACAGGGAAGTGTGGAGGGCACGACAGGAGTCACGCAGCAGCTGAGGTCAGAGAGTGGCACACACAATGACATTCTGCAGGGGGCAAAATAGTATTAGGCCACAAGAAGAGGACAATGAATGAGAGCGGGAGGTCACGGCAGCAGCAGCGATGAGGTCAGGCACAAGTGGCACAATGACATTATGGAAGGCGGCAAGACACAGTATTAGGCCACAGAGTGGCACAATCACAACAGTGTGGTGGTTCACGGGCTCGGCAGGCAGTATGAGGTTCAGGCAGTGGCACAATGACATTATGGACGGCGGCCCCGCACCAAAACAGTATTAGGCCACAGAGTGGACAATGATTACACGTGTGGAGGTCACGGCAGCAGCAGTATGAGGTCAGCCAGGGGCACAATGACCACAGTGTGGACGGGCACGACAGGAGTCCAGCCAGCAGCATGAGGTCAGAGAGTGGCACAATGACATTCTGCAGGTGGCAAAATAGTATTAGGCCACAGAGCGGCACAATGACTGAGGAGCGGAGTCACGGCGGCAGCCGCATGAGCGTCAGGCAGTGGCACCAATGACAGAGAGTGGAGGTGATGACAGGAGCAACAGCATCGAGGTCAGAGAGTGGCACAATGACATTCTGGGACGGGGCAAAACAGTACCAGGCCGACATGAGTGGCACAATGACACAGTGTGGATTGTCACAGGCGAACAGCAACAGCTAGCGCAGCATGAGCACATAGGAGTGGCACAATGACAGAGTGTGAGGTGGGTGGAATAACAGTTCCCATTGTATAAAAGACGGTGGTAGGCAGCAGATGGAGAAAACATCAGCAGATGTGTGGCATCAGGCGGGTGGCGCATCAGAATAGTGGCTGGGCAGTAGTTTGAACCCAGACTGACGGCCTAAGGCATTGGTGTGTGGAAATCCTGGCGATCCAGCCAGATTCATCTTGGGACAAAGGTCAGTTCGTTCAACATTTCCCGTGGACAAGAGGTTTCCGTAGGGGTAACGATGGCCGCCGCCGCACTGAACCACCCGCTCTGATGCCACACAACTGGCCGGGCAGGGGACAGCTCTTCTCCATGCAAACTCGGCAAAGTTGCGGCCACACATCCAGTTTGGCTGCCCAGGTTTGTTCCAGCGGATCTTCTAACTGGGGTGGCAGAGTGCTGTCCAAGTATGGCCACATAACCTGTTGGTTCAGGAATGCTCCATGTCCTTGCTGCGCTGCTGCTGCTGGTGACTGCCTCCTCACTATGCGGGTGAAGGAAGCTGCCTCATTAGTGATCAGACTTAGGTTATGCTGATGGAGCTGGTAATGCTCCTACCCCCCCACCTTCCCCAGCAGAGCCGCGGCAAGTAGTCCGTGAGCGCTGAGGAACCCCCCGGTCCAGACTGTCAGAGGAGGGACGATGCCGCACTTAGGCAGGCGGCCAACCTGATTAAGGGAGGATTTCCTATAGTATTTGAGTTTGTCTTCCCTCTCAATAGCTGGAAAATGGGACTCCCATTTTGGACCGGTAGCGAGGGTCCAATAGGGTGGAGAGCCAGAAGTCATCCCTGCTGCCGGATGCTGAACTATGCGGCTGTCACTAGCAGGCAAATAAGCATTGCTGCGGGACATTGCACTAGTGATCCGAGGGGCTCCCTGCCTCCATTTTCCACTGTTATACTGCCTCGGTGCTTTGGAGTCATCTCCTGTCTTTCATCATCTCCATCCACCTCACTCCAGCTGCTCCTGCTACCTCTCTCTTGTCACCTGGGTAGAAAATCCCACTATTTCACCGGACAATGCTTCTGCTCCAATATCCATCCATCCTCCTCCTCTCATCCATTTCCAGTCCCCACAGGACTCATGTGGCCCACGAGATGTAGTCGCCACATCTCCAATCCCCTTGCCAAGACCAGATTTTTCAGCATCTGTTCCAGGACATGAAGCTGTGGGGAATGGACGTTATTCATCCCGTGAGTCCTGGCGACTGACAAATAACGTGGCTCTCGTATGGGCCTCAACAAAACGGCAGGTGTCACGCAACTGAGCTGCCAATGGCTGACATCAATGATACACAGGGGAGTACTTCTGTCTGTGGATCATCAAAAAATCGTTATAAATGGCCTTTTACTCTGTTCATTACAGTCGGTCAACATGTGCAGGTGGAATTCCAGCGGGTGGAAACATCGCATATCAGAAGCGTGTTGGGTGACGGCGTTTCGCCGCTGCAACTCGCAGGCGTGTTGTTTCCTGGCTTTGTACGAATGCGATAAAGTGGCATGCACCAGTTTCCTGCCATTTTCAGAATGTTCTGAGAACGGTGGGAAGACTTCAGGAACCTTTTTACAACCAGATTGAACACGTGCGCCATGCAGGGCGCATGGGACATCCCTACACGGTGCAGCTGCGGACATCCCATGTTCCTCCCTATGGTCCGTCAACCATGGTTCCGATTTCGCAGTTAGGCGCGGAGGGGAAAGCCACACATCGATTTCTTGCTGCATGAAGCGGAGCAGTTTCCTCCAACTGTGTGAACTTCGTTCGACGAGGAAAGCTAGGTGTAGAACTGCGTGACACCGCTGTGCCCTACAAATGTGGTATGATGATGAGTACTGGTGGAGGCTGAGATGGTGGTGGTTTGTTGGAGAGGAGGAGGCGGACATTTTGACGCAGGTGCAGCAGTTTGACAACGTGGAGGAGAAAGCGGCGCGTCTCCTGTCCAAAGTTGTTGGTGGTGCCTGGCAGGGGAAGCTACATTCACCCAGTGGGCCGTAAAAAGGACATGTACTGGGCCTGACCGTAGTTTACAGCTCCAGACGGTCCGCGTGCCGAGTACCTTGGAAACAAACCGATAAGCTCAAGGACCTGACCCACTTTTCTGTTCTACATTATTTTTGAGTGCTTGTTACTGCCTTTTTGGAATAGAAATTACGGCTTGGAAACTCTCCATCTCGGCTCGGCACAAAGCCATTAGTTTCTGAATGTGCAGGAGTCCACTTTGGAAAGGGAGGCACTGCAGTACCAACAAACTTGGACAGGAGCAACGGTCAGCTGCTGCAACTTTAGGATGGTTGAGCATACTGTTGTCTCTTTACAATCGCCTCTCTGAACGACCTGCTGGCGCCATGAGTAGCGAGGAGCAGGAGCATCTGGACGGGAGAGGATGTCAAAGAGAAACAGCTTGCCTTCTCTGCAGAGGGTGGTGGGAGCCTTGAATGGCTGAAATTGGCATTTGCGTGCCACTGTGCCGCTGCTGCTGCTGCAGCGGCAGGATGGGACCACCACATCTGAGCCACGTTTCTTCCCAGGCCCACGGATCGGGTGACGCCTTGTGCATGTGTTGACGCTAGGGCCGTTGTGCCAACGTTAGCTCCCTGGCCCGCTTCACTTTCTGCCCAAGATTCTACCATATACCCATATTCGGCTCCTCGGTTGTCTTAGCAAAGAACTGCCACACGCGAGTAGCTGTATTTTACCGCCAACGCTCCCGCACTTGAGTGACTACTGCCGCCGCTTGCATGCTGAGCCCCTGTGCCGCTAACTGTCTGGGAGCCTCGCGAAGGGGTTTTCTACCCGTGGGCCGCTTGGCTCCCGACCTCACACTGCTGCTTACCTGCTGACTCACGGCCACACAATCCCACTTGCTGGCTGCGCGCTGCCTGACGCGGCAAGCTGATGGCCCTCTTCTTGACGTGATGAAGCCCTTGCTTCACCCGGCTCCCAAGTGCAGGTCGGATACATCTCATCTATTTGTGTTTCCATCGTCACTACTGTCCTCATACCGGTCTTGGTAAGCCGAGGCTGAATTCACCACATGACCTCCCATGCCACTTCCACATCTATACTTTTGCCGCTACTGCAAGAGTGGGATATTGGCCCATTTCTGCGCTGCCAGTTAGCTGCTGAATGCCCTCCTTCAATTGTTCATCCTCGTATATAGTGGCGCTGCAGCCCAACCACATAGTAGATCCCTGGGCTGAGGGAACTGGATGGGACAGAGGCGGGCTGAGGGCAGGTGAGGGCCGCTGACCCGCCTCCCAGGGCCATGCCAATAAGTGTTGTGTCCTGAGGTTCCACCGACTCTTGGCTGGGGTTGTCAGATGTCATCCTGGGAGGAAGAGGATGACCTAGTTCAACCAATCAAGAACCCTTGGGTTGCTGAACAAAAACACCGGGCCGCTCTAGATGACAGCGGCAGTGAGGCTCACCGGAGTGACCCCTGCTGTGCACGTCCCCTTGGCTGTGCTGCGACCTGGGCCCGTTTTAGAAATGTTGGTGCCACTGCCAACTCGCAGTTGCAGATATAGTTGCAGAGCCTGCCACCTCTCTGTCTGACATACTGTTGTTCTAAATGTACAGAACACTGTTTGATGAAAGCTATCTGTATAGATAAATATAACCACCCTGTTTTTGACTCCAAATGAACCCATAACAAGCTTGGGTAACCCTTGGATATAAATTGCGCTCCACAAACAATGGCAGGAAAAAAATTTACTTGTATGTGTCGTTCTACAAGCACTGTGTGTTTTACTAAAATGTAAAAAGCACAAACAGGCTTAATTAACCTTCGCTTGTGAATTATCGCTACAAGAAAAAATGTTATATATTCGGTGTTGAATAAGGACGGTTTATTTTTGTCTGCACAGCAGCCAATAACAACGCTTAATTAACCCCTGGATGTAAATTGCGCAATAGAATTTGAGCCGCAACAAAAACTAGGAGGTGTTACAATTGAGTTTTGTTTTTTCTACGGCCACACAAACAAGAGATTACAGTTGTTAATTTAGCCTTTGCTGTGAATTAGGCTTTCCAAAAAAAAAATATATATATTAGGCGTTTGAATAGACGGTTAATTTTTAGGTACAGCACAGCAGCAAAACAACGCTTAATTACCATGGATGTAAATTGCGCAATAGAATTGAGCCACCACAAACTAGTGCTTTGTAGGTGTTACAATTGCGTGTTTTCTACGCCACACCAAACAAGAGATCAGTTGTATTTAGCCTTTGCTTGTGAATTAGGCTACAAAAAAATATATATATATTTGGCGTTGAAAAGACGGTTTTATTTTAGTCAGCACGAGCAGCAAAACAACGCCTGAATTAACCCTCTGGGATGTAAAATTCGCCAAAGATTGAGCCGCACAAACTAGTAGCGTGATACAATTGGATGTTTTACTACGCCGCACTACAAGAGATCAGTAGTAAATTAGCCTTGCTTGTGAATTAGGCTACCAAAAAAAAAATATATATATTTGGCGTTGAAAAAAAGACGGTTTTTTTTGTCAAGCACACAGACAAAACAACGCTTAATTAACCCCTGGATGTATAAATTGCGCCCAAAAGAATTGACCGAACAAACTAGTAGCTTTGTAGCGTGTTACAATTGCGTGTTTTCTACGCCACAACAGGAGATACAGTTTGTATTAGCCTTTGCTTGTGAATTAAGATGGCTACCCAAAGAAAATTTATATATTGGCGTGAAAAGACTGGTTTAATTTTTGTCAGCACACCAGCAAAACAACGGCTTAATTAACCCTGGGATGTAAATTGCGCCCAAAGAATTGAGCGCACAAACTAGTAGCGTGTTACAATTGCGTGTTTTCTACGACACACAACTAAGAGATACAGTTGTAATTAGCCTTTTGTTGTGAAATTAGGCTACCAAAAAAAAAAACTTATATATATATTTGGCGTTGAAAAAGAAGGTTATTTTTTGTCAGCACACCAGCAAAACAACGCTTATTTAAACCCTCTGCTGGATTGTAAATTGCGCCAAGGATTGTGCCGCACAAACTAGTTAGCGTGTTACAATTGCGTAGTTTCTACGCCACACAACAAGAGATACAGTTGTAATTAGCCTTTGCTTGTGAATTAGGCTACCAAATATATATATTTTGGCGTTGAAAAAAGGGACGGTTTATTTTTGTCAGCACACACCAGCAAAACAATCGCTTAATTAACCCCCTGGATGTAAATTGCGCCAAAGAATTGAGCCGCACAAATAGCTAGCGTGTTACAATTGGTTGTTTTCATACACCAACACAACCAAGAGATACAGTTTGTAATTAGCTGTGCCTTGTGAATTAGGCTACCAAAAAAAAATATATATATTGCGTATGAAAAAAGACGAGTTTATTTTTGTCAGCACACCAGCAAAACAACGCTTAATTAAACCCCGGGATGTAAAATTGCGCCAAAGATTTGAGCCACACCAACAACTAGTTAGCGTGTTACCAATTGCGTTTTTTTATACGCCACACAACAAGAGACTACAGTTGTAATTAGCCTTTCGCTTGTTGGAAGTAGGCTACCAAAAAAATATATATATATTTGGCAGTTGAAAAAAGACGGTTTTTTTTGTCAAGCACACCAGCCAAAACAACGCTTAAGAACCGCTGGATGTAAATTGCGCCAAAAGAATTGAGCCGCACAAACTAGTAGCGTGTTACAATTTGCGTGTTTTTTCTACGGCACACAAACAAGAGATACAGTTGGTAATTTGCCTTTGCTTGTGAAATTAGGCTAACCAAAAAATTATATATATATTTGGCGTTGAAAAAAAAGACGGTTTTCTTTTTGACAGCACACCAGCAAAACAACGCTTAATAAACCCCTGGATGTAAATTGCGCCAAAGAATGAGCCGCCAAACTAGTAGGTGGTTCAATTTGCGTTGTTTTTACGCCCACACATCAGAGATTTCAGTTGTAATTAGCCTTTGCTTGGTGAATTAGGCTACCCAAAAAAAATATATATATTTGGCGTTGAATAAGGACGGTTTATTTTGTCAGCACACCAGCAAGAAACAAAGTTAATTTAGCTCTGGATGTATATTGCGCCAAAGAATTGAGCGCCACAAACTAAGGAGCGTGTTACAATTGCGTGTTTTCTACACCACACAACAAGAGATACAGTTGTAATTAGCCTTTGCTTGTGAATTAGGCTACCAAAAAAAAATATATTATATATTGGCGTTGTGAAAGTCGGTTTATTTTTGTCAGCACACCAGCAAAACAAACCGCTTAATTAAACCCCTGGATGTTAAATTGCGCAATAGAATTCAGCAGCCAAAATGAAGTGGTATTTGTATTGTAAAAAAAAACGCTGTTTCTTTAAATGAATTTACAACAGGAACTGGCTTAGATCACACTTGGATATTGAATTATATGCAGCTGCAGTGGACCGACAACACTGGATTTCAGATCCATTACCCAAAAAATCAGAAATAGAAACATTCAGAAGAACAGGTATCTGAGACAAGCTGGAGACACCCACAGAAATCGCTGTATAAAAATCAGTTCTTCAGAAAGCCGTATCACCCGCAGCAGCACCTTCCCTATCAGATAAAAGTAGAGAGGAGTGTGAGCTCCCAGCGCGGCGCGTCGGGTCTTATATAGTGCGGGTGACGTCACGAATCCCGCCGGTCTTCTGATTGGACTTTCATCCTGCACATGTTCATGCCAGGCTTGCCCTTCTTCCTCCAGAGTGCTCTTTGCCCCATGTAGCGCCATGTGCTCGCAGCCATTTTATCAATCAAAAAGCACACTTCGTCAACCCGAAGTACCCCAAAGTTCGAACTACGGTACGAACCGAAGTTTTCCTGAAATTCTAAACGAATTCCACTTCGTTAGAATCAATTCGCCCATCTCTACCCTCAGCATAAAAATTTGCAATAAGAAATAAACTATTTTAAAAAACTAGTTTTCCAATGCTGCTGCTACAGCCTACTTGCCATTCTACTGCCTGTACGTTGGGTGGACGTTGTTCCACCATGACATTAGAACGTGAAGCAGACAAAACTAAATTGCAATTGATATTTTACACCAAAACTATCGTACATGTGGGGGGGGTGGGGGGGGGCCGGGGGGGCCTATTTGCGCCAAACTGAGAAGCACGGAGAGCAATAGAACTATTTGCTATATTATATGGCTTAAAAATGGTATTTTGCCACCACTGAGAACAAGCAATAGTGAAAATAGAATAATTGTCACCAAATTATCAACAAGTGCGCTATTTGCGAAAAACTGAGAAGCACAGAGAGCAATAGAACTATTTGCTACGTTATATGGCTTAAATATGGTGTTTTAATGATTACAGATTATCGTTAAGATTTTCAGGAAAATTATTGCATCATCGCGAAAACCCGATAACTGTAATAATCTTGCCGATTTCAACTTTTGTCGATATTATCGCTCATCCCTACCCATGATACGAGAACTACTGACAGTCTCACAAGTAGGAAGTTTCACTGCAAAAAGTGGATCTTTTGATTGAATAAAAAGGCAAAAGAAAAGAAACACATGAAGGTAGTTAAATATTTTTACTTTTCCAAAATAAATGCTGTTTATAGTGTTCTATGAAATCTTTAAACTCTCAGTTAACCCCTTTAAAGTATTTTTGTAATATATAAAATAATTTTTTTTTTACAAATGCAGTTATTGAAGATAATTTTTGATACATTTCCACTTTAACAATAAAGAGTTTTTATGGTGAACTGCATTCAAAAGCCTGATATTACATTAACTGTCAATCTATGATCTTACAGAAAAAAAATGTGAAAAAGTAGATGGGAGGGGTAGTCACAGAACGGTTTATACAAAGTTAGCCTTTTTCTGTAGGTAGGTAAATGTGAACTGATGTAACACTGCAGTATATGATGCTTTTGTGTCCAATGCACAAAGAGTGTAGGTTTGGTAAACCTAGTCCAGTTCAAATGTCCCTGTCATGGCCACATATTGGGATTTGTCGGGATAAATTTTTCACTGTATCCTAACAGAGTAACATGATGCGAAAGTGGTCTTATCTTAGTGTCAACCTGAAGAAGTGTTAGGAGACACAAAATGCACCATTGATTTAATTTAGTGTTATATTGTATTTAAATTGAGGTTTTCCACCACTTCTGGGACTGCACTGTTATATCCACCCACATCCATTAGAGCAATATACTTGTCCTCTTGTTTCTAATTAACCCATGAACAAGATGTCATTTTAGGTTCAACAGCCTGCTCAATAATTTCTTGATATACCTTTATAATGGGAGGGTCTCCTTTTTCTTATACAGATCTACTGTAACTAGTTGGAATTATGTCTGCCTGCAAATGCCACAAGGCTACCCTGGAGCCTAAAGCAGCCCAAAGGCCCTTGCCACCTAAGACACCAATATCACAATTGGCGCATGGGGGACCTTTCATAGATTTTACATTGGGGCCCAAGAGCTTTAAAGGGGTTTTGCCATGAAGTGAGTTCCTTACCTCTTATCTGCTCAGGAGAGAAGATAAACAAAACATGCTGAGTCACAGGGGAGAGGGAGAGGGGGTTGAGCAGTGAGCCAGGAGCAGAGGGAGCGTTCTGCAAAGTTTACTCAAATAATTACATTACAAACAGTGGATCTCTATAAACAGACAGCCTCAATACACTGCACTTTTCTCCCCAGCCTCTTGCAAGTCCTCATGTTCCTGTAATCAGATTAAGAAGTGCAAACCAAGCAACTGCGGCCAGATCAGCTCCCTGCCAGTGTCTGGTAGTGGTCTAATGTAAACTGTCAGGAAACTAAGGGGGACTGAGCAATGCTGTAGTTCTCAGAGGCTTCACTTTTTGTAATCACATATATTTAGAAAAGTGATTAAATACACATTTTTGAGGATCCCACGTCAACATTACATTGTGGCAAAACCCCTTTAAGTTACGTCTCTGACACCAGGGGCTTACCGAATTATGTTTTGTTACGTGAGTTTAATATATAAACAGTGTGTGATAAGCAACCTTAAACGCTGGTCAAAGTCCTACAGAATGCTATTATTTAACTATGTCTTTACAGGGTATTTAGATCTCTGTGTTCTTAAAAACCCAGCTCTGCCATATACTATGTGTATACAGGTTAAAAGCCATGTTAATCCTTGCACAACTAGACAGTTTAATAAAATTTGCAAAGAATAGGAAAAAACTGCAATGTCTGTATGTACAAAGCCTTTAGTTAGCCTTACTAAATGTTGACTTGAATAGGATGTAACATTGCATATTAAAGTATTTTTGTAATATGTTAAATGCAGTTAAAAAAGATGTTTGACAGATTTGTTTGTACTTTAACAGTTCTGCACTGTTATTGCTTTCTGGGAGAATCTATCTATTAAGGTAGAGATACAGGTTTGCGAAATAAAGTAGAGATTTCATGTTTTAATATTTTGTAGAGTTATTTTTAATAAAATTCCTCTTCCTTACTCTGACTAACATGCTTTTTTCTTCTTTTTACTGCCCCGTATTGAGCAGTGTCAATCTAATATGTTACAGAATAAAAAACAAAAAAATCCAGCAGGATGGTGCTAACACATATTAAATATACGGTATTTACAGAACATTTTAAAGCAAAGTTACGTATTTTCTACAGGCAGGTAAATGTGAACTGATGTGAAACTGTACAAGATGGTTAAAATCAAATATTGCTTCTCTATAGTTTCACCTTTCATATTCTAGACAGTGCCAATAAAATTTGCTAAATTTATATTGCAATATCATCAGCCATCCCGTATGAATTGTTCATTTTTTTTAACAAGTGAGGTGAAAAATCATATATAATTTTGTACTAATTACTTGGATTTAGGAACGGATTATAAAATGTGTTCCTTAAAGCTCCCTGTGTTATCATAACTTGACAAACAATTCTTATGTTGTGCTCTGCTGGCTTCACTTTACAGATCCAGATGTTTTTAATTTCATATCATTTAACAATTTTATAGGTTTTCTGCGCTTTTAAGTTCTGCTGTCTCCAGGTCTAGACTCATTATAGCAATATTTTTTATTTCTGTTCTTAAAAGATATTTATTTTTTTCTACTTTTATTTTTTATTTTCTAATTTCTTGAGAGAATTGTCACACAGAGAGATCATCGCTGTGTAATAGGATTCAACAGTTTCCTCTGAACAATGAATTTTGAAAAAACAAAAGTAGTCAAGAAGCAATTTTGCCTCATGCCTGGAGCATCAGGATGACAGCTGCACAGTTTTTCCTGTGGCTGCTATATTTGAGTGCTGTGAAAAAACATCACCTGATATTAAAACCCTTCAACAGCCACTAAAAAATGTATATTACAGGCTGCTCACTTTTTCTTTTCCTCCTGGGGTTGACCCAAGGTCTTCACACTGCCCAATTATCTTAAAGGTTCGATCCAGTTTTCTTTTTTTCTCCTTAGTCCGATATAAATCCATTTGATGAACAGTAGCCAATGATTTATTTACCAGCAGTTTTCTATAGCATTTATAACCTCCATTCTGGTTTTCTGTTCGGTAATATGACCTGCACCTGCGCTTGCCGTGTGAACTGCACGTTCATCTCTATGCATTCTTATGAGATACTCAAAGTCAGTCCCATAGGAATGCATACAAATAATGACTTCCAGTCCAAATCAGAGGTACAGTGCATTTCAGCAGCTCACAGGGAAGAAGAAAAGGGTTCATGTGACCCAAAGGAAGAGCCAAATGGTGAAAACTATATACAGTGTTCGGTCAAGAAAATTATCAGCACTACTGTTCAGATGGATTTCTATGGCTAAAAAAAAAAAAAAAAGGCCTGGAGTGCCCTTCAATATAGTGCTTGTACATTTCATTGTTCAAACTCAAATCTCCCTCCATACATGTCACATCAGTGACTGACACCTTCTGATTATTTTAAGTAGGTTACTGACTGGAACTATAAATGACAAACTATAAACGGCTTGGGTATATAGAGCTCTGGTAAATAAATAGTGCTGTCTCCGGGAATTAAAGAAGACTTTTTTCTGATTACATACTAGACCCTGGAGTAATTAACAAGTATTGTTATGCCACTCGCAAATTACTTACAATAATTATACAGGTTACACCACTGACATGTGATGTGTGTAAAGATCTGAAGGTTATTTGATCATGCACACTAAGTGTTAATTAATTTTATGTATAGATTTCTAGAAGCATAGTACGTGTGTGTGTGAGGTGAGGAGGGAGTTAGCTTGACAGTCAGAAACACAGACAGGCTTTACCAACATCAAGCATGGTTTCTTTACCACTTATATCACCAACAAAACAGGTACAGGTTTTTAGGTAGCAAACAAAATCCTGCTTCTCCAAACACTAGCTGTCCATACATACACAGTTCCCTCTGTGTCATATCAACAATGTACAGCAACCTGCCTGGTTTCATTTGTGAGCAGCCACCCTGCTATTTCCAGAGAGAGCAGGCCACAGTGCAGCTATGGTTTCATCTTCTCTTGTTTGCATGGGAATGCAAGTCCTGAAGGTACTCCTCTGCAGTGCTGTATTGCTCCTCTTTGGACACCAAATAGATCTCTGTCTGCTACCTGTACTATTTCTTTAAGGATCTTGCAGACACACACAGGCCTTACAATATCAATTGTGGTTCCTTTCTGGCAACAAAAAGGTAAAGGTTTTCTGGTTTTGTGGTATCCCAGTATAATTTCTGCTGAGGGAATTAGTTGCCGTGTGGCAATAGATCTGGTACATTGTATCACAATTCATTTTGGGCATTAGGAGTTAGAAAATGTAAAATGCATTCATTGTTCTGTGCTCATAATGCATTGGTTATGTGCTTACACTGAGAATTTGTGCAATGTGCCTTGTACTGAATCCGCTAAAAATCTGGTGGGAATCCAGTGCTGTGTAGACATAGCCTTGGGTATTCACAATCAATATCAGTTGCTGCTGGAAGTTACCAGAACCATGTGGGAGAAGTCCTCCGCCCTGCCTTCTCACACCACAGGACTGGAACAAAGCAGTTGTGTCCAGTCCTGGCCTAGCCAGGTGAGAGGACAGTGGCTCCTCCAGAGATAGTACAAATCAAGTAAGCCCTAGCTCAGAAACAGTGGCAATCAGACCAGAGTAAGGAGTTTAGTGGGTATTATAGTCTTCTCTACAAACAAGCCGTGCTTCTGCCCAGGGGACTTATTTAACCTGCCTGGACTGGATCTTCACAGCATTGTGCAAAGCACTACTACACCCAGAATGTACCCGGTCAACACTGAGTGAACATCCATATATTTGCCTCCACAAATGAGTGAATCTTATACACTCACCGGCCACTTTATTAGGTACACCATGCTAGTAATGGGTTGGACCCCCTTTTGCCTTCAGAACTGCCTCAATTCTTCGTGGCAGAGATTCAACAAGGTGTTGCAACGATGCTCAATTGGGTACCAAGGGGGCCCCAAAAAGTGCCAAGGGAAAATATTCCCCCCCCCATGACACCACCCCCACCAGCCTGAACCGTTGATACAAGGCAGGATGGATCCATGCTTTCATGTTGTTGACGCCAAATTCTGACCCTACCATCCGAATTTCGCAGCAGAAATCGAGACTCTTCAGACCAGGCAACGTTTTTCCAATCTTCTACTGTCCAATTTCGATGAGCTTGGGCAAATTGGAGCCTCAGTTTCCTGTTCTTAGCTGAAAGGAGTGGCACCCGGTGTGGTCTTCTGCTGCTGTAGCCCATCTGCCTCAAAGTTTGCCTTACCTGTGGTTCAGAGATGCTCTTCTGCCTACCTTGGTTGTAAGGGGGTTTTGAGTCACTGTTGCCTTTCTATCAGCTCAAAACCAGTCTGCCCATTCTCTTTGACCTCTGGCATCAACAGGCATTTCCGCCACAGGACTGCCGCTCATGGATGTTTTTTCTTTTTCGGACCATTCTCTGTAAACCCCTAGAGATGGTTGTGCGTGAAAATCCCAAAGGAGATCAGCGTTTCTGAAATACTCGACCAGCCCTTCTGGCACCAACAACCATGCCACGTTCAAAGGCACTCAAATCACCTTTCTTCCCCATACTGATGCTCGGTTTGAACTGCAGGAGATTGTCTTGACCTTTGTCTACATGCCTAAATTGCACTGAGTTGCCGCCATGTGATTGGCTGATTAGAAATTAAGTGTTAACGAGCAGTTGGACAGGTGTACCTAATAAAGTGGCCGGTGAGTGTACATAGTCAGGAGAGAATGCTGTGCAAGGGCCACTGAAAGATCCACAGACAGAGTAAACTCTTCTTTCCAGTGTCTCCTGAAGTCTGTGGTAGATTGGATGACGAGATATCCAGGCTCTGAAGGGGATTCAGATCAGTCTCCATTTGTACTAATGACAGGGAATCTGTACTTACAGTTGCTGTAAGTCTCTGTACAGTTCCAATTTCACGCAAAGGATTTGCAGATGTGTTCTTTAATGGTTCTGTGCCCAGCTGCCACCTTGTTCTGTTAGTTGTTGCTTATGATGGATCCCACTCATAGGATATCTTCAGGCACTTTATTACATGAGGTGTTAGCTGCCAATACACATGTGTTTGATAAGGTCCCTGACCACTGAACCAACAAGTGGCTACATCATTCTAGTACACACACAAGCAGTGAGACCCTAAGGGTGCGTTCCCACTGCATAGGACAAATACCGGCCGGTTTGCCGGCCGGTATTTGTCCTGTTTTGCAGCCGTCAGCTTTTCTCCGCAATGAGTGGAGAAAAGCCCTCCCCCTTCACAATGTTTTGTGGCCGGACCGCGGGTGGAAAAACCGACCGACGGAAAACCCGTGCAGTGGGGACTGCTGCACGGGTTTTCCATAGAGCACCATTGTGCTAATTTTCGGCCGGTTTTTCAGGCGGTCTGAAAACCGCAAACCGGCTGAAAAACCGGCCTAAAACCCGTGCCGTGGGGACATACCCTTAGAGTCCATACATAATATAACATATTGCTACAAAGGGCTCTCTTATATTACTGTTCTCTATATGCGCCTCTGGCAGGAGCCAATGCTATGTGACTTCCATGTCACAATTTTTTTTACCCTTTCGCCTGCAATAAAGAATGGTAGCTACAGAAAATATGTGAGTTTGTTGCCATGGGAAGCCAACCCGTGTAGGTCACTCGTTCAGTTAAGTATTGCTTGGACTGTATTGCTGAAAATAAGACCAAAATCCAGTGCTTGGATTGTTTCCTGTATTCAGAATACAGTAAGATGGGTGAATTTACTCCAGTCACTCTAAACCTGCTTATAGTTCTCAAGGGGACAACATCTCCTCTCATACACAAACATTGTGAACCACATCTATTGTGCGCTTAAAGGGGTTTTTTTACCATGCAGTTTCACAGAGCGACAGCCAGCTTTAGACTCACACATCTTGTTCAGGCTGTGGGTAGCTCTATAGCAGTGATTCACACATCAGCTCTGCAGTTCCTAACTATTTCTGTTACACTGACATGACTGCAGGTAATAAAATATACTATACAAGGCTACAAAGCTCTAAATAGTGAAACCTTCCAACTTAGTTAAAGGAGTGTAATACACAGCAAAGTGTAATACACAGGTTGGCTCTCAGCTAGCTGCGAGTGGTCCTCTCCTTTCACTTCTATAGGAGTTCTGCATATAGTCTGTGTGTTCGGTAATACTCGGGAGCTCCCATAGAAGTGAATGAGGAGGACGGCCACATGTGCTGCCCTCCTCATTCTCATGCATGGTTTGCTTTTACCTAGATTAAAGCTGACCTGTGCCTTAGGCTATGTCTACACAGTAATGTGGAAATCTTTTCAAATCGCTGGACCGCGCAGCTGCGCTGTTTTTTTGAAAGTTTTTTGCACTGGGTACGGTCGGATTTTCACCAGATTCAAAATGTTGAATGTGCTGAAAAACTGACCAAAAACAGTGCTGTTTAGACATAGCCTTACACTTTGCTTCGTGGGAACACCTCTGCAAGTAAACAAAGGCCATTACTAGAGATAAAACTCTGCCGGAGAAAACCCCTTTAAAGCTATGTCTACATGACAAGGATTTCAAGACAAAATCATCGCAGATTTCAACTTGAAATACTCCTATGAAATACAACGGAAAATTTAATATTGAGGTCAATGGGCATGGCTGAAGTACTCATATAAAACACATGAACAAACACTTCTATGTCTTCGATGCGGATACAATGGTAGAATCCGAAGAAAATCGGACGAGTAAATTTTAATCGTCGTGTGGACATACCCTAAGACTGTAATTTGTCATTTACTGCTACAGAAATTTAATTCCTAAAAGAAGTGCTTCATATGAAAGTTCACAGTTTTTGTGGACACAAGGGAAGTGCACTTCACTCCAGCCACTATGACAGTACTATCAGCTGCCTGTGGAACTATAAGTCCTAGATTAGCCCTCTCTCTATTAAACTATTTTTTCTCCACTGTATTTACCGAGGAGATGACCTTCCTGTTGATGAGCAGAGGGATGAAGTAAACACCGCCTTAAATGTTTCTTGTCTAACCCAGGAAGAAGTGCAGCTATGTCTTAAGATTAAAATAGACAAATCCCCAGGTCCTGATGGCATACACCCCCGTGTCCTAAGGTAGTTAAATAATGTCATAAATAGGCCCATATTCCTAATATTTATGGACTGTATAATAACAGGGTATGACCCAAAGGATTGGCGCATAGCAAATGTGGTGCAAATATTCAAAAAGGGGTTAAAAAGTGATCCTGGAAACTATAGCCCTCTAAGTTTAACCTCTGTTGTTGGTAAAATGTTTGAAGGTTTTCTAAGAGATGCTATCGTGGAGTATCTCACTGAAAATAAATGTATAATGCCGTTCCAGCATGGGTTTATGAAGGATCGGTCCTATCAAACTAATCTCATCAGCTTCTATGAAGAAGTTAGTTCTAGACTGGATCAGGGTGAGGCATTGGATGTTATATATCTTTATTTTTCTAAAGCATTTGATACTGTGCCACATAAAAGGTTGGTAAGTAAAATGAGAATGCTTGGACTGGGGGAAACAGTTTGCAAGTGGGTAAGTAACTGACTCATTGATAGAAAACAAAGGGTGGTGATTAATGATACCTACTCAGACTGGATTCCTGTTACTATTTTGGTATCACAGGGTTCAGTATTGGGCCCTATCCTCTTTAATATTTTCATTAATGATCTTACACACAGATTGCACAGTAGAATATCGATCTTTGCAGATGATGCTAAGCTCTGCAAAATAATCAACACAATAGAGGATAATGTTTTATTACAAAGGGATCTGGATAAGTTGAAGGCCTGGGAAGAGAAATGGCAGATGAAGTTTAACACAGATAAATGCAAGGTTATGCACATGGGGAGGAAAAATCCATTCCATGATTACATGTTAAATGGAAAAACGCTTGGAAAAATTGACATGGAGAAGAATTTGGGAATCCTGGGGGACATTAAACTAAACTGTAGCAACCAGTGTCAGGCAGCAGCTGCCAAGGAAAATAGGATTATGGGGTGTATCAAAAGGAGCATAGATTTACATGATGAGAACATTATTCTCCCATTATACAAGTCACTGGCATATGGCATATTGTATACAGTTTTGGGCACCAGTTCACAGGAAAGACATTGCAGAGCTTGAGCAGGTTCAGAGACCGGCAACAAAAATAATAAAAGGACTGGGTAGACTACAATTTTCAGAAAGATTAGCAAGATTAGGGTTAATTAGTTTAGAGAATAGACGGCTTCGGGGGACATAATAAATATGTTTAAATATATTAAAGGTCAATATAGAGATCTCTCCTAAGATCCATTTATACCAAAACAAGACTATATCCAGAACAAGGGGGCATCCTTCACGCTGTGACAAAGCACAAGGCCTTGTCATCGACGGGCGGTATGTGTCACCGTACCTTAGGGCTGCGGTGAAGTAAAGCCGAGGAAATAGGTCTGCAACCTTAGGTTGCAGACATCTTGTTTATTTTTTGTGTCACTGTTTAAGCAGTGGTATTCTGGGTCCGGCTATTACTGGAGCAGTCTTATAGCTGGCTGGAATGACTGTTCCCACATATCCACCCCAGGATTTCCTTGGCCTATAAAGCCAGGAAGTCAGGTGTGCTGTGGGTGGTATGCCACTCCAAGCCTGGAGTTTGTAGAGGAAAGCTCTACTGTGTGAAGTCTCTGTCAGAGAAGCTGGACTTACCCTTCTTAGGTGCTGCTAAGTCTGGATGGTGAGCTGAACCTGTTTTCTGTTATCCATTTAATACCTGAAGCAAGGTTACGTTTTACGTTCTGTTTTGCACCCTGCTCAAGATAAGCTGTTCCTGTTCTGTTTGGACTTTCTTTCAATAAAACCCATTTAATTTGGCATATCCGGTGTCTGTGCTCCCTGTGACGGAGCTGACCCCCACAAGGCCTAGAGGAAAGAAAGTTTCTACATAAACATAGAAAGGGATTCTTTACTGTAAAAGCAGTGAGACTGTGGAACTTGTCATGGTGAATTCAATAACAGAGTTCAAAAAGGGTCTGTATGTGTTCCTATAGTGTAATAGTATAACAAGTTATAGTGACTAAGATTCTGGAGAAGGGTCGCTGATTGAGGGATTTATTCTGATTACCAGCTTAGAGTCGGGAAGGAATTTTTTGCCTAAAATTAAAATAATTGGATTCTACTGTCAGGTGTAGGATTTTATTGAGAATTTATTGAAAACATTAAACTCTGTTGGTACCTTTCATATCCATTGATTACATATAGAAACTGTCTATATACTATTTGCATAAGCCATTCTCTATTTCTATTACCATTGACCAGTTAATTCAGATATTATACGCTTGGAATGCACAGCTTTTGCAAGAAGAACTACCTTCAGAATGTACTTGTTCTGAAAGACGCTGAGGACATTAAAATGGACTCTTTATGGCTTACTAAGAATCCAGCTTAAGCAACACAGACAAAATGGATGCAGAGTATACTTGTTTCAACATCTAATATCCGGCGAAGTAAACAACTCACTCTAAATATAGAGTTGTTTTTGATGAACATTGTGTTTAACATTGTGCAACGCATGCAGAAATGTATATTACCATATATGAACTTACGATGTGATTTCCTTATTAACTTGTCCCACCAAATGTCAATTAACCAATGATCAAACAACACATGCTATGACAAATACTTATCAAGTGATATAAAATCTCATGTACTTCCTTGTATTAAACAGAGTTATATTATCCATTACTTTGACTGGATAGCATTACTTGGGGGTCCCGCTGTTTACAGCAAATATATATATATATATATATATATATATATACTTCATTTGAAAGGGGTGGCAATTGGCAAGAGTACAGATACAAAAGGGTTAAACTGTACTTCACATTTGGTGCCGCTGACTCGTGAAACGAAATGAAGGAAACGCAGAGGAAACCTGTCGTCTGTTCTGGGGCGTAGCCCCCATGGCTGATTCAATCTGGGCAGCCTGAACAATTCGTGACTAGTCAACATACACGGGTAAGTAGCTGTTTTCTTTTTGAACTCAGCCTCTTATTCCGTTTTCAGGCTGCTTATATTATCTGACCGTGGATCGCCCCATTATTGACATAACCTGACAAGGCCAAGGTGTGGCTCCTCTGATTTATTCTTGCACGCGTAACGTGTGCTTGTGGTTTGGCCTTACGCCCTTGCTACCTCTGATTCTCTGATATATTGCTCTTGATATATCGTGCCGCTAGTGCCTCGCTGTTATCTGCCATTGCCAGCACTTAAACTACGCAGCAGAAATTTCACTGTTAGTTCCTCTTTTTACATTGCAGTGAGCTAGCCTGTCATTTGCTTATAGTGAGACAAAATCCTTCATGCATTTTCTAACAAACAAATGATCTGCCTGTGGTGATTGGATATCAATTAATTTTCTTTATTATTTCTGGGTAGATGGAAGCTGGCTGTTAAGGTTAAAGCCTCTTTAGATAGAGGTGCGGACAATCTGTCTTGTCCTCGGTAATTGTTAGGTTTTAGTTAGTGGGGGTTTTTATTAGATAGGGTTAAAGCCTTTTTAAATAGAGGTGCTTCTGTAGGACTTAAGAAGCGACATTCAAAAAACCTCCCGGGGAGGTCGGTATCCTGAACTACCTGGGATCCACTGCAGGGACTGCCTAGGAGCATCGGAAACTGAGTCTCATTTACTCTCTAGGGTCTTCAAACATCTGCCACGATAACCGCTAGGGTGTACTGGGCGGTCAGGGCTGTTATATTGTGTTTGAAGGACTAACGAGGAGGATCTGAGACTAGCTCTGGTCAGCTGGTATGCCCACGAGCTGCAAAGCCCTAACCGTTGTTAGGCCAGTTGATCTGATTCATTATAGTTAGGGACAGCGTTAGGTAATTTCTGCACAGGTGATTAGCACCTTCACGCCAGCTTTCTACATAAGCGTAAGGGTTAGATTAGGGAGAGGCTGAGATAACTGCATATCTGCGCTTTGTTTCCTTTTTTTTTCTCCGCTCTCGGCTGACGCACATTGAGGTCTGTGAATACTTCCTGTTTTTACACAAAGAAAGTACTAATTTTATTCAGACTCTTTTTAGAGACACAGATTGCTTAATATCGTGTCTGCCAGTGTGCGAGCTCAGATATATGGTTGTTTCAGCCACTAGCGCTGTCTCTTATCAGTGCTGAACATTGACCACTGTGCATTTCATTGTGGGCTTATTAACGATCTCATGATGGCATCTTTCAAGAAAATATTTAATTCAAAATCAAATGCTGATTCAAGTTTTACAGCTTCACAGCTGGTGATGAGGCGTGAGGGGAAGAAACATATTATTGATTGTGCTAAATTAATGAATATTTGTAATTTGCACCCAAGTGAGTGTTTACAAGTTCACCAATGGGAGCAAGCTTTGAAGGATTGTAAAGGGTTACTTGATGATAAAAAATTGTACCAAACAGCCTTAGCGCTGCACAGAACAGCAGTCGCCATCGCGAAGGACAATTATGTTGAGGTTGAATGCAATGATAAGAAGGGGAATTTAACCCCTTAAAATTTGTATGCTCTTATGCCTGAACCACCTCCCTACGATCCCCAGTGTTGGACCTCCCCCATTGTGATCAACAGAAACCCATTTCGGCTGAAAAAGTGGTTAGCTGTGGGAGGGGACGTCCCACTACTCCAATCCCTCCCTGCATTTCCGCGTCTGCCCCATACTGGAGACACCCACTTCCTCTAGCAGCCATTTTGGTGTGGCTCACTCTTCCTCTCCTACCGGAAATACTAAACAAAGCCCTGCCTCTTCCTCAGCAGGCGGCCATATTGGTACAGTCACTTCTCCACTTCCTGTTGTTGGCCATATTGCTGGAACCACTTCCCCACTTCCTGTGGTCGGCCATTTTGCTACACCCGAACTTCCCTACTTTCAATGGCCATAATTGCTTATTCCAGGTCAGGGCCTACCTCGCCTCTTGATACACCCAATATTTCTCCCACAGTTACTCACAATGATGCAGCTGCACCCACTCATGCAATGCTTGCTGGTGCACCTGCTATCCTACAACCACTCTACCCACTGCTCACTGCATCAAGGACTTTTTATATACCTTCCTCATCTGTTGCCCCTATTCTCACCTTGGGCACTGCGGAGGATACTGCAGAGGATTCTAAGTTGCCTATTGCGTTGGGGGCTCTACCCCTAAGGTGACACCTAAAAGAGAAGCTTCTGATCATGAAATTGAAGATAGTTTTAATTCCCCCAGATGAACCTGACAACTTTTATGATGAACACAGCTCATTTCATGACAGACAGTTCTTCACCAACAGACGCTCTGTCCATCGCCCTAGTGAGCAACCACCACCAAAAATATCCCAATGCTGATTACCTCTATCTGGGACACTTCTACCACACTTATGATTATTAAAGGCGATATTGTGTTTCAAGATACTACTGCTATTGTCAACCCTACTAATCCACATCTACAACTTGTAGGTGGTTTGTCAGGGCAACTTGTTCATCACGATGGAACTGATATACAAAAGGTTTTGTGTGGCCCTTCTTTTCCCTTTGACGGTGCTGCCTTCCCTGTTTCCGTAGTTCTGGCCACCCCTGCGGGCAATTTGAAGTGTAAATACATCATTCATGCTGTGGGCCCCATATATAACACTTTCACATGACTGACTCAAACCATTCACAATATACTGGCTTTGGCACAAGATAATAAGTTCAAGTCTCTGTCTATACCCCTCATTTCTGCAGGCCTTTTAACTTCCCGCCAATGCTGAGTGTTGCAGACCTTACTCTCTTACCTTGCTGGATCATGGACCAATCCCACCACTTGGGGAAATACGGATTGTTTTTTCTAACGGATGCCCAGGGGCCAAAAGCCTGAAGCACACTTGTTAGGCCTTACTATTTCCTCTCCAAAACACGAGAAGACCCCTATCTCTCCCTTGGACAAATCTGCAGGGACTTCAATGTTGCCTTTACCAGCTCCACCTCCTCCTGCCACTGATTTGCTACTTGATTGGGAAGCGGCTTTACCTCCACCACCACCACCACAACCCATTGATACTATCTCTCCATTGATCCCTGCCAACAATTCTTCCCACACTCTGCCCCAGGACTCCGTTTCGCTTCCTATCCTTCCTCAAAATAATCCTTCAACCAAGGACCTGACCAATTTATGTGTCTTTTAATCCCTCCAAGTCAATAACCTGTTGACCCAATTACCGGATCTGACAAGAAATCCTATGCCATTTTACAGTGCCATTTCTAAAATAAAAAAAACCTTACTCAGCAAACTGGAAAGACCTGTATCATGTTGCTAACATAAAGGCTGGAGAGTCCTTCTGGCCTATCATAAAGTCTGCTCTGCAAGAAGATACTGTGGAAAGACACCTTTGCTTACCATCTGGAGAAGATTTAAATTCCCTGGGCCCAAAAACTTTTGGGAGTCCTAAAATCAATCTTTTAAATTTCCCACTCAAGCCCGATAAAACTGTAGAAAAATTCTACAACAGATTGTCTGTTTCATTTCAAGACAAGGTTTTGACCTCATACTAAAATTAATCAACATTTACTGGCATCCACGTTTGTTCAAGGCCTACTTAAACCATTCAGCAATATTTTGAAACTGTTCGCCCCGAATATTCTGAACTGCCTGGAACCCAACTTCTCTCCATTTCAAAGGCCCAAAGTTCCTTGCTGTCTCAAGCCGATTACTCTCATCCATTGAAGAAGACTTCTAAGGTGGCCGTTTTCCAAGAACACATTCCTGATCCTAAACTCTATAATCCACCTATGCAAGTTTACCCTGGATATTCTCCTACAAATGATTCACGTTTTTTTCAACCGGACTTCCCCACAAGGACGTGGCAAACCTCAAAGGCACTGTTTCTACTGCCAAAAACCTGGTCATCTGGCCAGACACTGTCGAACCAAAGCCCGCGATGAGTGCAGAAATCTTGTTGCTCCTGGACAACATTTTCCTCAGAATTCCAATGAGGTCCAAACTCAGTTACAGGTTTCTGGACCACCACAGACAAGATTTAATTAACAAGCACAACGCAGACCTATATCTCAAAATAATCCTTTCACTATACCTCACCCCAACTACAATCAATTCCAACAAGCTTATCCTGATGATGCGGCCAACTGGCCACCACCTTCTCCTCCATCACAGTTAAATTCCTACCCTCCTCAAGCATAGGATTTCGGCAAGCCTGTGTCTACTATCCTTGTCCATTCAGCAGAAAATTCCTCAGCAAGCCATTCTGGACCTTTTTGACTGTCACCTTCCCATCAATGCCATAAACTTCCTTTTCTTGTAACACGGGTTTGCAGCCTGATCTGCCCTGAAAACTTCTATTTCCTCCGGATGTCATCCTTTCCCCAGATTACATTTCCTGCGGGGGAGTGGATGGACGCCCAACTCAAACTCGCTTGACCTTTCCTGTTCCAATTGAACATCATGGACTCCTACCAAGACTATTCGTTTCACCTACCTGTCCCACTAACTTGCTTGGAGCAGATCTTCTACAAAAAATGAATGCTACTATCCGATATGATTCCTCTGGAATGTTTTTGGACTTTGATTCTCCTGTATCTCATGAAGTCACCTGCGCACTGGAAGCTCTCCCAGCTCTTCTTTTGTCGTCCACGATGCCTTCCATTCCTAATGATATCTTCAATCAAGTCTCTCCTGAAGTATGGTCACAAGGTCCCGATATGTTGGGCCTCCTTCCTGTTGAAACCAGTCCATGTTTTTCCTGAAAGCTGCGCTACAACTCCTCACTTACCCCAATATCCCTTGAAGCATGACCAAGAACTTTCTCTGGAAAACCAAATCACTGCCTTCTTGAACAAAGGAGTGCTCATCAACTGCATTTCACCTGCTAATACACCCCTGTTCCCTGTTCTCAAAAAGGTTGTCCCTGGTGAACCACAAAAATATGACAGTCACTGTCTTTGAGACACCTGTGGTCCCCAACGCGCATGTACGTCTTAGCCAAGTGCCCTCATCCGCTACATGCTTCACAGTTTATGATCTCTGCAATGCTTTCTTCAGTGTCCCTTTACACAAGGATTCTCAATATCTCTTTGCTTTCACTTATCGGGGTACTCAACTCACCCTGGACAAGATGCCCTCAAGGGGCCCAGAAATTCTCCAAATCAATTCAATCAAGCTCTTCATGCCTGTCTTAAACCTTTGGGATGCTGGAAACACTCTGAAGTCCAACTCCTACAGTAGTGGATGATATTTTACTCTGTGCTCCTGACCTTCCTACCTTGCATCAAGTTCTCTCAGTCTTCTCAACATTTAGGCATCCATCAACTGCAAGGTTTCTAAGTCTAAACTGCAAGGGTGTTGTGACAAAGTTGTTTTTCTTGGACATGGTATATCTCAAGGCACAAAACACCTTACTGATGACCGAAAGAAAGCTGTCATGTCCATCCCTTCACCTACCACTGTCAAACAACTACAGGCATTTCTAGGCCTAATCACATATTGCCGACAATGGATACCCAACGCATCTAGCCTGATGCTAAATCTCTATGCCTCTTTCCAGGACATTTCTTCAAACCACAGACAATATCCTGAGGCAGAGGCCTGCTTCCTGAGACTCAAAGAACTTATTCTCGAAGCTCCTGCTCTGGGTATTCCGAAATACTCACAACCTTTCCACCTCTTTCTCTCTGAACATCATGGCCATGCCTCTGGTGTTTTGGCTCAAAAACATGGAGATCGTATGAACCTCTAGGATACTACTCATGCAAGATAGATCCTGTCGCACAGACTGCTCCTACTTGCCTCGGAGCTGTTGTCGCTGCACAACTCCTTCTTGACAAGATTCAAAACATCATTTTGGGACATCCTGTGACTATCTTGGCACCACATGACCTTCAAGGGATATTGAAACAATCCCAACAACCTCACATTTCAAAGCAACGTAATCTTCGACTACAATGCTCATTGCTGATGCCTGAAAATGTAACCTTGAAGAGATGTACTACCCTTAAACCAGCCACCCTGCTTCCTCTCTCAAGGGGGAAGATGGAGACCCGAATACCACACAAGAAGAAGATGAAGACACTTCCGATGAGCATGACTGCCTTGAACAGATGGAGGCTGAAACTTCCCACCTTCATACTGTCTCTGTTTCCAAGCTGGAGAACCCTGATTATGTCTTCTTTACAGATGGATCCAGATATGCAGATGAACAAGGACGATTCCATACAGGATTTGCTGTGGTTACCTTGCATGAAACCGTAAAGGCTGCATTTTTACCTTCGAGTATGTCAGCCCAGGAAGCTGAACTTTGGGGGTGTAACAGAAGCTTGCAAGCTCGCTGAAGGAAAGACTGTTGAACATTTACACCCGACTCAGCCTACATGTAGGATGGCCATGACTTCGGCCTGAATTGGGGGCCCCGCGAGGTTTCCAGACAGCTAGTGGAACGCCAATCAAGAACCAAGAGGCTGTTCAGACCTTGATGTATGCTCTCCAGCTGCCGGTCCAAGTGGCTGTCTTGAAAACCAAAGCTCATGGAAAAATGGAGACAGGAGGCCAGGGGCAATTACAATGCTGATCAGGCTGCGAAGACTGCAGCCCTCCTCCCAGTAGTTCGACAGAAAGCAGGAGTGGCTGTATACGTACTCACAAGAACAGAGAAGAAGAAGCTAGTAGAAAAGAAGAAGATAGAAGAAAGAGAAGAAGAGGAAGCTAAGAAGAATGAAGAGGAAAGGAAGAGAGAAGAGGATGAAGAACGGAACCAAGGAACCAAAAATATACTGAACCCAGGTGCTCGCCTGCTGTAACAATTTCAAACCCAAAGGAAAGGAGGAGCTGGGAGGAAGAGGGAGCTGAGATGCAGCAGGATGGATTCTGGAGGAAAGAAGATAAACTTTGTCTACCAAGGGCATTATATCCACTTAGTCCAATGGCTCATTTGGGATTACACACAGAGGAACAAACCAAAAGATTCTTCTTCCCTTAACAAGATATATATGGCACCGGGAATTTCGACCACAGCAAGAAATTATTCCAAGAGTTGTGAAATATGCAATGCTTGTAACCCAGGAGGACTGGTGCAAACACCAAAAAAGCATCTGGCCAAACCATTGTACCCCTTTCAACGGATCCAGATTGACCACATTGAGTTGCCCAAAGTGGAAAATACAATATGTCCTAGTGGTGGGGGATATGTTCTCAGGGTGCCTGAGGCCTACCCAGTCCCTAATATGACTGCAAAAACTACCGTAAAAAAAGTTTCTGACTGAATTAGTGTGCAGATTTGGAATCCCAGAAGTTTAGAGTCTGATCAAGACCTGGGGTTCACAGAGAAGTAACCAGAGACATTTGGAAGCTAGTAGGAGCTGACCTTGGTATTGCACACTCCATACCAATCCCCAGAAACTCGGGGAAATTCGAGAGGATAATGCCACCCTTAAAAACAAAATTCCTAAAGCCAGTAAGGGAAACAATCCCCTTCCATATCAGAAAACCTAAACCCATTTCCCTGTACTCTGTCAGAAACACCCCTAGGGAGCCCACTGGTCTCACACCTTATGATCAAATTTTTCTTAGGCCCACCTAGGTTAGGACAATACTACAACAGTTTGAGTGCAGGAATGATAACCTTGTAAAATATGTCATAAGTTGTGTAATGATTGAAATTAACCCATGCCGCAGTGTTTTCCTCTATTCCAGATCCTGACTCAGATCAGAGCACCCACAAACACAACCTGGTGATTTTGTGTGGGTAAAGAAACATGTCAGAGATTCTCTAACCAGATTTGGGAAGGACCATACCAAGTTCTTCTGGTGTCCCCAACCCAGTGAAACTGGAAGGAAACCTACCTGGCTGCATGCCTCACACTGCAAAGAAAGTACTGGACTGACAAGTCATCATGAATCACTCCTTTACCTTTATTACATTTGTGTTGTTTGGGTGTGTGTGAAAATACAAGGGGAACGACCCAGGGGGGTGGCTGGGGAATTCAAAGTAGGGGTCAGAACAAACCAGGACGCGAACCAATAAACCACAAATAAAGATAAAAAAAAGGTGTAATTGGATAAATAGTACCATTATAAAACCCCCAGAGATGTGTAAACCACACCCGAGATACCCTAAAAAGCATAGCTAGCAATTGGAACCCATATCAATTATGGCTTTACTAAATTACTTGGCATTGGACAAAATCTTAAAAGGGCACTCACAAGGGGATTGTGAGAGTATAAAGTGTGAAGGTTCTATAGGGGTGACCGTTCTTGGGTTTTCCCGACTCTAGAAATTTTTTATCACCCCTTTTCCCCTTTTATTTCCAGTAAAACCAACATGTTCACTAAATTATTCAGGTTTCCCTAATTGGATTGTCAACCATCCATAAGCAGTCACTGCTAGGGACTGTTCTAAGGTAGCACCTGGCAGTCATGTGGTCAGCAACCATCCTCACCATCAGAGTCTCTGTAGAAGAGGCCGGGGATCGCTTAGTTACGCCCCCTTGGAGCAAGCCTGGCAGTGATGCAGCGGGTTTTTATACCCGCTCCACCTAAAACTACAGCCATCCAAACACGGTGACCATATTCATCCTAGCTCAGTTTAGAAAGGAATGAGGAAAAAAATTTAATGTTTTAGGGTGGACTGTCAGGTGTAGGGAAATTTAATTGAGAATTTATTGAAAACATTAAACTCTGTTGGTATCTCTTTCATATCCATTGATTACATCTAGAAACTTGTTATATACTATTTGCATAAGCCATTCTCTATTTTAATACCCTTTACCAGTTAATTCAGATATTATATGCTTGGAATGCACAGCTTTTGCAAGAAGAACTACCTTCAGAATGTACTTGTTCTGAAAGACGCTGAGGACATTAAAGGGGTTTTATCGTTACAAAGATCATGTCTCAGATTATGGGGACAGTAAAAATAAGCACTTTTGTAATTGGGTTGCATTACCTCTGTCACTTGGTTTAGCAGATATCAGCTTCGCTGTAAATCTGTCTTCTATTTTTGCTGTTGCTGGTCAGAACGCCCCCTGGTCATTCCTGTGCCCTAGACACGCCCCCTGCACTGTGATTGGCTGGGTGACATTTCATTCACCCCGTTGGGATATGCCCTAGACAGGAAACGTCATGGCCACGACCCTGCACTATGATTGGCATGCCTGCACACTCTTTTTTACTCCCCTCTGAGCTGTTAAATCGATAGTGAAACCAGAGTCTGCTGGCTCTATGTACAAACTCAACTCTAGGGGGAAGGATCTGGCAATTACTGCCTGTTTAAAGGGCTTTTGCCAAGAGGGTTGATTCACCTCCCACAGGTTCAGTCCTTAAGCTGCTACCCTTTTAAAAGAGGGTGTTCTTTCCTCAAAATCGAATGCAAACCCCGCCTTTCCTTATGCTCATCATCTGTAGTGTATAACATAAGATTCAACACTGTCTGTATGTGCTGCTTGTGTAGTGCAGTGCATAGGTGATCAGCTTGGCAAGCCAGAGGTTGGGAGTTCAAGCCCCATCGATTTTTTTTTTTGTTTTTTTGTTTTTCTTTTATAAATTGTACACATATGTAAATATATAAAAATATATGTGTAGACATCTATAATTTTATATATATAATTTCACCACCACACAGAAAGCTCCCCTATATAGTGTCCCATCCTCCAGTCACACCAACCAACCTTCCAACATATGTGATACAATGCATATACTCTCGGGGATGAGACAAAGATATAAGGGAGCTATGAATGTTATATATAACATTATAGAGATTGACTATATATTTTAGGTCTTTCTACATATGTGTAGAATTTAGGGGGTGGGGGGGGGAATAATACCCTGTGAGTGGGGGGCTAGAACTCCAAACCCCTTTGTTGTAAAAGCAACACTCTAAACCCCCTTACACCATCAGCCAAATCAGTTAAAGGTGAGCCGGTTCTTCTCTCAAAGCTGATTTTTCTTCCCCCCCCACTGTTTTCACTCATATACTGAAGCAAGCAGAGATCTTTACTTGAAGCTGACATTGTCCTTGTAGTTGGTAAAGGTCTCTGCCCGTTGTCAGTACAATTTGGTTGAACCCACTAGAACAGAAGTTAAAGCTGCTGGGTTCAGTTTTGTAAAACTAAGAGATATAATAGATATAATAGGTGCTTGCTGCAGCTTGTGGGGGCCTCAAGGGTGCAAACATAAGCATGCAGGAGCTACAAAAGCTGTTATATCCAGACACCCTCTGCATCCCCTGTTTTAAAACAAAATGGGTGATGTCACAGTTCTTCAGTGAGGGGGAGACACGCCTCGTGGGAGGGGGGAAAACGCCGGCTGAGAGGAAGAACACGCCCCTGGATTTCAAACTCAATCTGAGAAAATTAGCAGAACAGCACGAGCAGCTCAAACGATAAATCCCCTTTAAAATGGACTCTTTATGGCTTACTAAGAATCCAGCTTAAGCAACACAGACAAAATGGATGCAGAGTATACTTGTTTCAACATCTAATATCCGGCGAAGGAAACAACTCACTCTAAATATAGAGTTGTTTTTGATGAACTGTTTAACATTGTGCAACGCATGCAGAAATGTATATTACCATCTAGGAACTTACGATATGATTGCCTTATTAACTTGTCCCACCAAATAACCATTAACCAATGATCAAACAACAAAATTGCTATGACAAATGCTACGTATCAAATGATATAAAATGTCATGTACTTCCTTGTATTAAACAGAGTTATATTATTCATCACTTTGACTGGATAGCATTACTTGGGCCCCGCTGTTTACAGCAAATATATATATATACTTAATTTGGAAGAGGTGGCAATTGGCAAGAGTACAGATACAATAGGGTTAAACTGTACTTCACACTACCTCATGGGGGTTTTTACCTTTCTCTGGATCATCACTGTAGCACAATAGACTGAACTGGATGGACGTCTGTCTTTTTTCGGCCTTACAAACTATGTAACTATCTGGCGCCTTCCTCGCAGCTCATGACAGTCGCATACAAAAAGCTAAGGTTTAACACAATCCATTTTGTCCAAGCCCTGGCTGTACATAGACAGTTCCCAATGTACTTGTACCTTACAGCTTGGTTCCACTTGGCAGCGGCAACCGTGCTCTGTCCAGAGAGAACAGACCACAGTGCAGCTATGGCTGCATGGCCGGGACACGACATTGTGGTGCCCTCGGCAAGTACAGCCAATGGCGCCCCCCCCCCTCGCCCCCAAAAAATTGCACCCCCCACACTACTTCCTCTCACCCCTGCGCCAGGTCCTATCACTAATTTTCTGCACATTCCACATAGATCCCGTCCATCTCCTCAGCAATCACTGCACAATGAAAATCAGCGATGACAAATTTGCGTTTTAAAAATCGCTCCCCTCCGTATGACAGTGCAATACCCCTAAATAACAGTCACTAAATAATCCACCTATACATGGAGCAAATCTACCGGACGAAGGAGTGTTACTAAAAAACACTCCTACAAAACCAAGACCCAAAAATATTACTACTTAAGGTTCAAATAATCCTGCCAGACCCTGACCAAACGTGATCCCCACATGTGACTACCAGCTGTACACAGGCTCTGATTACATATACCACCGCCATACAGGGACCAGATAGTGGTAGATACTAGTTGTATGTAGATGCTCTGCAGACATATAAGTGATTACACTGCAGTTACATTTAGTGACTCACACGAGACGTCTTTTCTGATCAGCGTCGTTCACTTTCCCTTTTCTTCTCCATCCGGTTCACACCTTCATGCTGATTGCTCCTGGCCAATACTCGTCCCTGAGGATTTGGACACAAATATCTTAGAATCCTCACATTTCCAGTATCTCCTTAATTATAGGTATATAAGTCCCTCAGTTAGACAGGTATATACGTCCCCTCAATTAGGCAGGTATATATAGGTCCCCATCAGTTAGGCAGGTATACATATATGTCTCCTCAGTCTGGCAGGTATATAGATATAGGGTCACTCTCAGGCAGGTATATTGATATAGGGGCACTCTCAGGCAGGTATATAGATATAGGGGCACTCTCAGGCAGGTATTTAGAGGCACTGAGGCAGGTATATAGCTATAGGGGCTCAGGCAGGTATATAGCGGCACACAGGCAGGTATATAGCTATCGAGGCTCAGGCAGGTATATAGGGGCACACAGGCAGGTATGTAGCTATAGGGGCTCAGGCAGGTATATAGGGGCTCAGGCAGGCATACAGAGATAGGGGCTCAGGGGCAGGGCCCATATTAGGGGCTCAGGCAGGCATATATAGGACTCAGGCAGGCATTATAGGGACTCAGGTAGGCATTATAGGGACTCAGGTAGGCATATAGGGGCTCAGGCAGGCATATAGGGGCTCAGCAGGCATTATAGTGGCTCAGGCAGGCTTTATAGGGGCTCAGGCAGGCATATAGGGGCTCAGGCAGGCATTATAGGGGCTCAGGCAGGCATTATAGGGGCTCAACAGGCATTATAGGGGCTCAGGCAGGCATTTTAGGGGATCAGGCAGGCATATAGGGGCTCAACAGGCATTATAGGGGCTCAGGCAGGCATACAGGGGCTCAGGCAGGCATTATAGGGGCACTCTCAGGTAAAAATAACAACATTCATACTCACCTTACCTGCTTCCCGGCCGCATGCTCCTCTTCTTTACCGGCCGCATGCTGCTCTTCTTTTCCGGGGGCGTGCTCCTCCGGCAGCTCCTCGGGCGCACAGCCTGTGACGCGCTGTGCGCCTGAGGACAGGCAGCGGCGTAATGAGGTCATTACCTCGCGCCGCTGCCAGCTGAGCGCACGGGCCCGCGGCGGGTCCTCAGTCCTATGAGGACCCGGCAGCCCCGCTGTTTTGGACCCGGCGCCAGTCTGACACGGTCTATGGAGCAGGGAGCGCTCGCTCTCTGCTCCACAGAAGCTCGCAGCTGTATGTGCGTCCAGCGGACGCACATACAGAGACCACCGGCGCTTCAGGCCCATGGCAGTGGCCTGGAGCCCGGCGAGGTTCGGGGCCCCTGCCTGCGCCCCTAAGGGACAGGCAGAGGAAGGCGCCTAGGCGATCGCCTACCTCTGCCTACCCGTCGTCCCGGCCCTGTATGGCTGTAACCCATCAGCCCGGCTGCACTGTACATACCAGCCCTTTGCATAGAAACCAGGCCCTGGTCTACGCATGGAAGCCTTTACCATGTAAATGTAAGAAATCTAGGTGGAATGTACATACCCTTCACCAACTTCCCTGTCACTGCCTCTATTATAAATAATAGTATATTTTTTCTCAACTACTATTGAATGTAATTTTTAGTATTCAATTTGTGTTTCATATTATTTTTCTTGATATATTTTAAGTTTCTAGTATGTTTTCTTTCTACTCTTATTAATAATGGATATTAGAAGGATTTGAATATATTCACAAATGGCAGTTTTATTACAGGAACTTCTGTGACTGGAGAATCCAGTCTGTACATGTAAACGGCAGTGTTTCTGCAGCATATTAGGATGCATTTGGCCAATTGCTTAGCAGTGCCTGGCTGAGTAGGCATCTTCTGTGTGTCAAGATGGTACCAGGAATTTATAGATCAGCGGGGATTTGCTGACCACTGGAACAGAAGCAGAGCAGGATATGGAAGATGTGTCTGCCCCTGAAAAAAAAACAAAAAAACCCCTTTTAATGCAGAATGACTTCACAATTTTAATGTTTATGGTGTTTTCACAGGATATCTCAAAATGTCAGCAATTTTTGACATGATCCTGCTTTTCTCCGAAGGATCTCTTTAGAGAAGAGGCAGGGAATTTATTTTCTCCACCTCTGCCTTTCTCTATTATTTGAATGACTGTAGAGAAGTGATATAAAAATAACAGTATACTTGGGAATTGATTATCATGCAATTCACTTGGGTAATTTATGCCCACATTTTGCAAAATAAGACAGTTACCAGCTGTAAAAGTAGACTCTGGTAAACAAAAGGCTTATAATTTGAAGTGTAATTTTCTTATTAGAAAAAAATTTAAAAAATCACACAGAAAAGTAAGCAATGAGAACATAAACTTTTCAGTAAAAGTTAGATACAGTATTACAGTCCACAGACTTTTATGTGAGAACAGCTGTTTGAAGTGATCCTGAGTACTGCAAATACAGAGAAATATGACTTCCCATTCAATCAAAGGCTTTTGACAGATCAAAATAGCTAAAGGCAAAGTACAGGAATCCCTTAAGCCCAGGGCTGGACTGGGACTGAAGTTAAGCTCTGCATTTGAAAGCATACAGCCTCACTTGCCATGTGCTGAATGTAAAATTTGTTGATGCGCTTGTGGGTTATGGCTTGGTGTAAATCACATTTACAGAATACATACTGCTGTAAACTATTTATTAAGACTAGAACAGAGTGACCCCACGTAGAATTGAAATTTTCCTTTAAGGTGCTTTCACACAGCGCAGTTTTGGTGCAGTTTTAACTGCGCTCCAATAAAACTGCCTTTATTTCCAGCAAGTTTCCTTCACTTATCTAAACTGTTTGGAAAGTGAGTACCGTATATACTCGAGTATAAGTCGAGTTTTTCAGCACATTTTTTTTTTGTGCTGAAAAAGCCCTCCTTGGCTTATACTCGAGTCAGCCATCAGCGTCTGGGTGCTGCCATGGCGGGGTTAAAGGCAGCAATCTCTTCAGCTGCATGCACCTCCTCGGGGAGTGCATACAGTAGAAGATACTATTGTGGAGCAGAGAGCGAACACTCCCTGCTCTGCAGAGGACTCTGCAAGGTTGCAAGCAGACTTGCGACCTTCCGGTGTATCCGGCACAGACGACATGCTATGTCAACACGCTGCCTGCATGGCCTGATGACAACGCCCCCTGTGCCGTTAAGAAGACGGAGCGCCTCAGAGCAGCGGGGGAGAGAGGTGAGTACTGGTATTTTTTATTTTTTAATGCTGACCTGGGAACTCTGCCTATAAGGGACATTAAACTGCCTAAACCTGTCTATACCTGCCTACTGGGGACATTAAACTGCGTATACCTGTCTATACCTGCCTATGGGTGACATTAAACTGCATATACCTGTCAAATTAAAATGACTTTATTACCAGCAAGCTTCCTTCACTTATCTAAACTGTTTGAAAAGTGAGTACCATATATACTCGAGTATAAGCCGAGTTTTTCAGCACATTTTTTTGTGCTGAAAAAGCCCTCCTTGGCTTATACTCGAGTCAGCCATCGACATCCAGGAACATTAAACTGCCTATACCTGCCTATAACTGCCTATGATGGACATTAAACTGTCTATACCTGCATATGGGTGACATTAAACTGTGTATACCTGCCTACATAGACACATGAGGGCTTTTATTTTGCGAGACAAGATGTACTTTCTAATGGTGTTATTCACTATACTATAGAATATACTGGGAAACCTCAAAAAAATTCCAAGTGGGACAAATTGTGAAAAAAAACGTATTTTCGCCATGTTTGCGGGGGTTTTGCTTTTACGCCATTCAATCATCAGTCAATACAATGTGTTATCTGTGTTCAACATGTTGCTACGCATCCGGCAATATCAAACATGTAGGGTTTCCGTTATGTTTTGGTACCGTAAAAAAATTCCAAACTTTTTCTATTTTTAAAATTTGCGTCACGGCGCCAGTTTGTGCGACCAATAACTTTTTTGTACTAACACCTATGGACGTCAATGCGGGTGCATTTTTTGTGGGCCAAAGTGTACTTTTTATTGCTAGCAGTTTGGAATGCATGCAACTTTTTTGATCACTTTTATTCCATTTTTTAAGTGACGTAAAATGACCAAAAATCGCAATTTTGGCGTTTGGAATTTTTTTCTTCTACGGTGTACAGCGTACGGGATAATTGATGTTTTATTTTTATAGATCGGACTTTTTCGGACATGGCAATACCAAATATGTGTAACTTTTTTATTATTTTATCTTTTTTATTTGTAAATTGGCGAAAGAGGGTGATTTGAACTTTTAATACTTTTTTTTTTACACTTTAAAACTTTATTTTTATTATTTTTTACTTTAACATTGAGGTCACCTATAGTGCTTGACCACTAGGTGGCGCAATTGTCAATACAGTCTAATGCATTGCATAGGCAATGCATTAGACTGTACCAAGATGGCGGTTTCCCTACTTCCTGTCTGCGGACGGAAGTGGTGCAAACCAGGACATGGAAGTGGCAGGAGCCTTCCCAAGGCTCCCCACTGCCATGTCCGGGGGTCGGATCGTTGCAGTTTAGCCGCTAACACCCCACGGAGCGATTTCCCTGCAAAGCCCCTTATGGACCCTGGGACGTACTCATACGTCCAGGGTCCTTAAGGGGTTAAACTGCCTATACTTGCCTATACCTGCCTATAAACTACCTACTGGGGAAAATATAACATATATAACTACCTAGTGGGAACATATAACCTTTACACCTACCGAGATCTACCATATATACCCACTAGAGATGAGCGAATTTCTCAAAAATTTGATTCGGCCAATTCCGAATTTATGCGCGATGAATTGCATTAAAAAATGTCCTGGCTGCAAAGAGCCTTTATTGCTTTGTAGAACATTGTGCCATGCAGAAATATGCATAGGAACCGTGCTTTGGTATTGAAACAATGCTGTGATTTAGTTCAACACGCAGAAGACAGGCGCCGCTCTTAGAATCGCTTCACACTTCACTTATCTGGGCAGCTAAAGGGTCAAAACTGACCAAATAGCGTAGCCTGAAAGGGTAATGTTAGCATCAGCTAGAAAGAACTGAGCATAGTGCCAAGATCCCACTATAGCGTCAAAGAGAGAACTCCTTTTACAGCATCATCAGATGATTCCACAGATTATGACAGAACCTGTTCTGTTTAAAAGCTGATACCTGTAGCGCCGCCACCCCCCCCCCCCCTCCATCCCGAAGTGTGGAGAGGGTGTCGGCAGTAATTTTGCATTGACGTCACTGATAATTTTGCACTCCTTTGATCTGTCAATGTCCACTTTCATCAGTATTGCTAAAGCCAAAAAGAAACAGAAGTTGATCCAAAACAGAGATGACAAGTAAATTAAATATTTGCATGTCTTCGGTGCTTTGTGTCCACTCCTGATTTTGGCTACCTAATCATCAGACAATCCTAATGCAAATAAAGGACCATGGCATACTGGCCTTACGGCTTCTCCGCTATAAAATCGGTCAATATTCATCATATTGCTAAACCCAAAAACAAACAGAAGATGATCCAAAACAGAGATGACAAGTAAATTAAATATTTGCATGCCTTCGGTGCTTTGTATCCACTCCTGATTTTGGCTACCGAACCATCGGACAATCCTGATGCAAACAAAGGACCATGTCATGCTAGCCTTATGGCTTTTCCAAAGACATAATCGGTTATGTTTGTCTTTTTCATTCCTTCTGACAGATTTAACCCCTTCCCGAAATTGGATGTATGCATACGCCCTAGCGGGAAGTGACTTCCCGCAAATGGACGTATGCATACGTCCTGGTGATCGGGTGGGCTTGCGGGTGAGCCGCGCACGAACACGACATGGGACCAGTGATAAATTACTGCTGGCTTCATGCTGCATCACCCCCGGCCAGAGTGAGCTCCGGCCGCGGGTGTATAACCCCTTAACTTCGACGATCAATTAAGATCGTCGGAGCTAAGTTGCAGGCAGGAGGAGGGAGCCCCTCCTGCCTGCTCCCTGGCGCGCTGCTGCACGTTAGTGCAGCAACGATCTCCTACCAGACAGTCCCGGGAACTGAAAGTCACTTCCCGGAGCTGACAGTTGTCATGGCGACCAGTGCATATCACCAATGCTATGTACTGGCTTGCCTTCTAACAGCAACCTTCAGAAGATCTGAAGATTGCTGTTATAATTCCCCTATGGGGAAAGTAAAAAAAGTGTAAAAAAGTTTAAAAAAGTGAAAAAAAAGTAAAACGCAAGCACAAAAAATAAAATAAAAACACATACACCGCCCTTTTCCCCTTTACAGGCGCCAAATGCCCCAAAAAAGATCAAAAATAAAAAAAAGTACCCATATTTGGTATCGCCGCGTGCATAATGACCTGTCCTATAAATGTGTCATATTAATTAACCTGTACGGTGAACACTGTTAAAAAAAAAATCAAAGAAATTTCGATTTTTGTTCAATCCCGCTGCACATAAAAAAGGAATAAAAGCGATCAAAAACTCATATATACACCAAATTTGTTACCAATTAAAACTCAGTTCATCCCCAAAAAAATCCTTACACCTCTCTGTATATGGGAAAATAAAAAAGTTTTTGGCTCTCAGAAGACAGCGAAGCATAAAAAAGTTTTAAAACAATAAAAACACTTTTTTTTAAGTGCTTTAACATAAAAAAACTATATAAATTGGGGATCGTCTTAATCATATCGACCCACAGAGTAAAGATTAACTTGTCAGGATACTGCACAATGAGCGCTGTTAAAAATAAAAAAAACACTACTAGGGTTGCAGTATTTTCGTCACCCTGCCTTAAAAAAAAATAAAATAATGGATTTAAAGCCGAACAAAAAGCCTTGTCCCCAATAAAAATGATACCAATCAAAAATGTCAACTCATCCCGCAAAAAACAAGCCCTACACAGCCCACACAGAAAAATAAAAAGATGCTCTCAACTGTGAGATGAAAAAAAGGGTTTTTTCCTTTTGAATAAAAGTTTTTTTATTGTGTAAAAGCAGTAAAACATAAAAAAAATAAAAATTTGGGATACTGAACGATCGACCTGCTAGTAAAGCAAAAACCCATTTATACTGCACAGTGACCGCTTTAAAAAATAAAAAAAAAAACACAACCAAAATTTGTTTTTTGTTCAAAATCCCTCAAAAAAAAACCTTAAAAAAAAGTGTTCAAACGTATAGCGTCAATGCCCCCCATAAAGGTACTATAAAAACGCCCAACCCCAAACCCACAAAAAAAAACCAAAAATCACTCCGTATACAGAAAAAAAAAAAACTGGGGGTTGCAAAATAGGAAAAAATAAAAACGCAATTTTTTTATAGACCTTTTTTCTATTGTGAAAAGTAATAAAACATTAAAAAACTATATAAAATGTTTTTCATTGTAAAATTGTACCAATCCCCATAGTAAAGTTCCTGTTTTTTATCCTTTTTTCGCGAACACTGTAAAAAATGAAAACCCAAAAAACAATGGCGGAACGCTTTTTTTCCCACATTTTCATAGCCCCCTACGAAAAAAAACTTGGAACACCGTGGCCCAAAATGCACAGTACGCCCCCAGATGAGACCCTGAGGGGGTTTGAATCCAAAATGGGGCACTTCTGGAAGGTTTCACCTTTCGGTACTTTGGGGCTTTGCAAATGTACATGGCCCCCCAAAATCTGGTTCCAAAAACCAATATTTTGGGTGCTTTTTTTTCCCGAAAACCTTGTAAAAATAAAAATTTTCGCTAAAATTGAGTTTGTGGGAAAAAAAAAAATTTTTTTAAAATTTTACACTTAACAATAAAAAAAAATTGTGAATAACTGTGGGGCTATTTACCCCCACTGCACCCCTGATATATTCCTTAAGGGGTTTATTTCCATAGGGGTCTTTTTTAGGGTGTTTATTAAATTTTAATACCTTAGGGCGTCTGCAAACCTGAAATGGCGCCTAAATAAAATCGTAATGAAAATGAGACCCCAGAGTCCAGTAGGTGCTCCTCCTACTCTGGGGCTTGTGGTTGAGCCAAATCATGCACTAGGCCCACATATGGGATATGTCTGAAAATCGCACAGTCTGGGGAATCAATATTAAGTTGCATTTCCCTGATCACATCTACCGTGTTCTTGTGAATAATGGATAAAAATTGAAAATCTGCAAAGAAAAGTGAAATTTTGAAATTTCACCTCCACTTTGCTTTAATTCCTGTGAAACACCTAATGGGTTAATAAACTTCCTAAATGCTGTTTTGAATACTTTAAGGGGTGTAGTTTCTTAGATGAAGTCATTTATGGTAGTATCTAACATACAGGCCAATCAAAATCATGTTAGAACTGGACTGGCCCCTAAAAAAATGTATATTGCAAATTTTCTTGAAAATTTGAAAATGACTACTAACTTTCTAAGCCCCCTAATGACGTAAATAAAAAAGACATTAAAAAAAGATGCCAACCTATAGTAGACATATGGTTGATGCTAGTTATAAGCTATTTTGAGTGGAATAACTATCTGTCTTACACACAAAAAATTTTGAAGTTTGAAAATGTTAAATTTTTAAAATTTTTCATGATTCTTTGATATTTTTCACAAATAAACAAGGACTTTTTGGACCAAAATGTCTTACTATCTTAAAGCACAATGTGTCATGAGAAAAAAATCTCTGAATCATATGGATAGGTAAAAGTGTCAAAAAGTTATTCTCACGTACAGTGACACATGCCAGATTTCAAAAATGGGCCTCTGTCAGAGAGGCCAAAACTGGCTCCGGTGGTAAGGGGTTAAAGAAGGGGAAAACCAAACAAAGTGTCAATGTCATAGAGAAAACCACAGGGTGGTCGATTGAGAGAGTGGTCAGTTGGCAGCAGCATGAGTAGGCCTCAGAGTGACACAATGACAGAGTGTGGAGGTAGCGGCAACATGAGTAAGCCACAGAGTGGCACAATGACAGTGTGGAGGTGGCGGTAGCATGAGTAGGCCACAGAGTGGCACAATGACAGATTGTGGAGGTGGCAGCTGCATGACTAAGCCACAGATTGGCACAATGACAGATTGTGGAGGTGGCAGCAGCATGAGTAGGCCACAGAGTGGCACAATGATATAGTATGGAGGTGGCAGCAGCATGAGTAGGCCACAGAGTGGCACAATGGCATAATTTGGAGGTGGCGGCAGCAACAGCAGCATCAGGCCGGAGAGTGGCACAATGATATAACTTTGAGGTGGCGGCAGCTAGGTGACATAACGGGATGGCGGCAGTAGCAGAAGGCTACTGTCACAGCGCACGTTTCTGATGTTGAGGAGTAAGGCACTGCAGTGGTTAATCCCTCTGGCTTGTCGACACACCCTGGGAGAGGCCTGGCTGATGAGCCTAGGATTGGCGGCTCGGCTTCCACTCAGGTCAGAGGGTGTGTTGCACAGGCCAATAGGAGGGCCCGGAGGCCGCACCAATCGACTGCTGCGGCGGTGTCTTGTAGCTCCATTTAAACCTCCTCGCTTCTGTGAATCTTTGCCTGTATAAGGTTATCCCTGTGCATATCTCCTGTATTCCCTGTTAGTGTATTCCTGCTTACCTGACCTCAGCTTGTTTCTTGACCAGGTTTTGACCTATGATTCTGTACCGCATTCCTGTCCTTGTTTTGACCCTTGGCTTACTTCTCGTTATTCTTCCCGCTTCTTCTTGGCTTTGACGGACCCGTACCGCTACTTAACTGGACTGATTGACTCTGTGTTCCTCTGAAGACTCTGTGTTCCTCTGCACCTAGTAGCATAGGGTCCATTGTCCTTTTGGGGTCTGCCATCTAGGGCAGCACGCCAAGTAGGCAGGGACAGTGGGTTGGGTGTCAGTCATTGCCCACTGCACCTTCCCTGATGTGACAGCTACATAATGGCCCAGTGAAGAGTGGGGAGGTGGGTGGAAATATCGGTCCCTGGTAAAGATGGTAAGTGGTAGAAAGAGCAGCTGGCAGCAGATGTGTGGCATCAGAAGGGTGGCAGCATCAGAATAGTAGCTGAGGCCTGTAGCCAGAGGAATCCAGACTCATTTGTCAAACTTTGGGTGAGGCGGCATGGCTGATCTAATCTGATGCATCAGGCATTGGTGTGTGGAAATCCTGGCCGATTCACGCCTATTTCATATTGACTAAGGTGAGCCTCTCCACATTTCGGGTGGACAAGTGAGTTATCCTTGGGATAACTATGGCCAGCACCGCAATGAACACCCACTCTGATGCCACAAAACTGGCCGGGCAGGACAGCTTCTCCAGTGCAAACTCGACAATTTGCGTCCAGAACTCCAGTTTGGCTGCCCAGTAGTTCAGCGGATCTTCAATGTGGGGTGGCAGGGTGCTGTTCAAGTAGGCCAGCACCTGCTGGTTCAGGGTCTGTTCCAGGTGCTGCTGCTGCTGCTTCTGCTGGTGAGTACCTTCCTCACTAGGCGGGTGAAGAAAGCTGCTCATCAACAATTTTAGACTAGGTTGCTGCTGATGGAGCTGGCACTGCTCCTATCCATCCACCCCCAATGGCAGCGGTGGCAGTGGTACGTGAGCGCTGTGGTGAACTATCTTTGAAATACAGTGTGTGTATTTCTCACATACACACATCTCCATTACAGGCAGGTTATTATTTTGGGATATTGTTCTCTGCGCCAAAGAGTTACTTTTTCACTTATAAGGTGAAACACCTTTGAAATACAGCTTGTGTATTTGTCATATACACACATCTCCATTACAGGCAGGTTATTATTTTGGGATATGTGGTGAATCACCACAATAAGTGAAAAAAGTAACTCTTTGGCACAGAGAGCAATACAAGACTGAACTGGCTGTAATGGAGATGTGTGTATGTGAGAAATACACATACTGTATTTCAAAGATAGCTCACCACAATCAGTGAAATAAGTAACTCTCAGAGAGCAATCTCCCAAAATAAAAAAAATCACAGGTTCAGGAACATGTGTGTATATGACACACACACACACACACACAACACACACACACACACACACACCACACACACACACACACACACACACACACACACACACTGTGTAGTTGAAAGGTATTTCACCCCAGTAGCAATAAAAGTATTTGCCACAGAGTGCAATCTAGTTCTGCTGCAGAGAGATCCATGTACATAAGAGACACAGTGGCAAGTGGCAGAATGTAAAATGGCTGGCATATTTATAGAGCTGTGACATCACAGAAGCTGGCTCACTGCTGATTGGCTGCATGTCTGCATGTCATGGTATGGAGAGCGTTCCTTTTTTTCTCCCATAATTCTTTGCCCCTTGTCACGCCATGTGCTCATGGCCATTTTAAAAAAAAAGACGATTGGATTAGAAATGGATCCCAATACTTCTAATCCTGGATCAAAACAAAAACGGAGGTCATACGAAGCTGGTTTTAAACTTCAGGTTGTGTCAAGATTAGTGATGAGCGATGACGGCAATAATCAACATTGGGTCGATAAAAGATTGTTGTAATCTTCGGGGCAATATCCGATTACCGATTACGATAATCGGCGATAACCATTAAAGTCTATGGGAGAGGAACACCAGGTGCATTTTTACACCCAAACAGTTGAGGTGAAGGTGGAATTAACATCCACAAGAGCAAACTGGATACGTGCTATGTCTTAAGCAAGACAATTAGGCTACAAGAGTCAAAGAAAAAAATTCACAGGCTAAAATAATTCATTCCTTTCAATGGCTAACTGAAAACATGAGGACAGCCTATCCACAGCAGGTTCAGTGGTAGCAGCTGCTACGGGGCCCATTTGACACAAAACAAGACACCGCTATTGGAAGTGGCACATGGGAACTGGCAGGAGACCCCTATCACTTTTTGCACCAGGAACCAACAGCTTGTCATATATATATGGTGGCAGCAAGAATGTCCCAATGGGGAACGCGGAGATTCAGCTGGCAGGGCCCTAGTTACAGTGAGTGCGATGAGAGACAGGGCTGCCATCAGTCATCTATTAACCGTTTTATGCCCACATGCAGCTAAATCAAATGGGGTGCCCACCCATTACTACTTCCTATTTTTAACATATCACTGGGCCCCTTTTTGATTCCGGCCCCTGACAGGAATACTGCCCTATTGCTGCCCTTGCATCATTTTAAAGTAGCCTGACCCCAAAACCACCCAAAAATGCCCTTACGGACCCTCAGACTAAAAACTCGCCATAAGAAATTAACTATTTTAAAAATCAATTTTTCCCATCTTGCTTCTGCTGCTGCTATGGCTACTTGCCATTCTACTGCTGGCATGCTGCTGACATTGTTTCATCGTGACATTAGAAGGTGAAAAAGATGCAACAGATGTCTCGAGTTGGTCAACAAGCCCTGTCTCAAATTCCTGCATTCTACTGTCAATTTGTGTGGGTAGAAGGAAATTGCTCACTTTTGATTTGGAACGTGGATCAAGGAGGGTGGACACTCAGTAGCCGCTCTTCATTTTGATGGCCTTGAAGCGTGGGAAATAAGCTTTTTTCAATAAGACCTTTACTATTGGTTTCTTTTACAGCGGCATGACCTCAAAACCAGCAAAGATACCCTTTATGGACCATCAGAATAAAAGTTACCAGAAGAAACAAGTATTTGAACCACTATTTTAGTAAACAGGACATTGATTATCCCTGTCTCTTACAGCGGCATGACCCCAAAACCCGCACAGATGCCCTTATGGAACCTCAGAATAAAAAGTGCCGGAAGAAAGTAGTATTTAAACCACTATTTTAGTGAACTGGACCTTGACTATCCCTGTCCTTTAACGCAGCATGACCCTCACAGATGCCCTTATGGACCCTCAGATTAAAAAGTGCCGGAAGAAAGTAGTATTACAAACATTACAAAGTGTTACAAACTACATTTTTTACAATAGGACATGTAATATAGCTGTTTTTTTACAGCAGCATGCCCCAAAAAATTCGAAACATGATCTTTCGGCTACTGTTGACAATTGTGAAGAACATATGCCTGTTACAAACCACTTTTTTACAATAGGACCTGTAGTATAGCTGGTTTTGGACAGCACCATGACCCCAAAAATGACCTCTCGGCCATTGTTAAAAATTGTGAGGAAGAATTGCCACTTAGAAACCACATTTCTGTACCAAAGGACCTGGAACTTTGGTATGGGTGTGCAGACGGCTCTTGCTCTCCAGCTATCCTCATATCTAATACCATTGAGAATATGGACTACGCTGATGCGTGATAAGTATTGCACCTTATTTCTATGTCCACAAAGACTGTTGTCTGTTTTTTGTATCGCTAATGATTAAAAGGAGAAAGTATTTTAAAGAAAGTTTGGTCAATTTGCCGTTAAAGTTGTCAAATTAAAAGCACCAGGCATTGCAAATTTTGTTGCATCAGCAGGATGGTGTACCCAAAAACATTTCACAGTCGTTCTGTCATGTTTGGATAATGGAACTAAGCTACGGCCATTCATTATTTTTAAAAGAAAGATCTTGGCTAAAAAGGTTCCCACCATGAGTTACAGTTACAGCGTGCACATGTTGAAGGCTGGATGGTTGAAGACAGAACAAAAAAATGGCTGGAGGAAATTTGAAACGGACGACCAGGAGCAGCCTTAAAAAAAAACAAACATCATTGCTAGTTTGGGATATGTTTAGAGCCCATACATCTGATGACATAAAAAAATTGTCAAAGTCTTCTCAAGTTACTTTGGCCGCTATTCCAAGTGGGCTTACATCTGTATTGCAGCCCCTAGATGTTTGTTTAAATAAACCTTTCAAAGACCGTGCGCGAAAGATGTGGTATGAACGGATGTCATCTGGTCAAGCCCAACTGACAAAAGTTGGATATTTGAAGAAGCCCGACATAGAATTGATAGCAAAGTGGGTTCGTGATTCATGGGAAGAGATTCAAGAGGACATGGTACAACGTGCCTTCAAGAAATAGTGTCATTAGTAATGCTCTGGATGGCAGTGAAGACAGCACTTTGTATGAGAACGACAGCAGTGATGGTGAAGACTGCAAAGTCAGTGATGATGAAAACCTCACACCAGCTAATGCTGAAGCTCTGTTTGGACATACAGATGATGAGGAGGAATCCAGTTTTGAAGGATTTTATCTTTTAGGTGTTTGCTTGGTTGCTGATTGAGCTACATTTTTTTTTTTACTTTTTAAGTTATTGCTAATACCAGATTGTTTTTGTTGACCCTCTTTTACACTTACAGAGCTAGTTTACTGGTTTTCTTTGAAAGAAATATTCAAAAACATTTAACCTATTGATGCAACGATTAGTGTAATTTTATTGGTATCCATTTTTATTTTTGAAATTTAACAGTAGCTGCTGCATTTTACACCCTAGGCTTATACTCGAGTCAATACGTTTTCCCAATTTTTTTGTGATAAAATTAGGTGGCTCAGCTTATATTCAGGTCGGCTTATACTCAAGTGTATACAGTAATCAATTAGTGTGTTTGCAATCCACAAGACTTCAAACATAAGTAATTGATTACTTTCTTGAAACACCTTTCTGAACAATTTAGACAATTGAAAGAAGCTCCCTGGTAATAAAGGCAGTTTAATTGGAGTGCAGTTAAAACTGCATCAAAACTGCGCTGTGTGAAAGCACCCATAGGAAAGTTTTGATTGGGCTTGAATGGAGGCAGGGTCATATTTGTAATGTAGTCCCCCATTGTCTCTATTAAATATGTTGCCCTCCACACCTCCGTAAGTGAAGTATTTAATACAAATATGTCTGCTGAAGGGAGTAATCTAAATTTACTGTGATTTTATGCAGTTTTGAAATACATGCCGGGCCACATTTATCCTGATAAATGGGGGTTATCATTTTATTTATTTTTTTTAAACAGGATACTGCTGCCGTATGAAAATAAAATAAATACTAATCTGAGCTCTCATCTTGGATTCAGTACTTTGTTGTCCTCGCTAAAGTTGAGCGAATTTCTCAAAAATTTGGTTCGTTCATAGTTTATTCCCAATAAATTGCGTTAAAAAACAGCTATTTCCTGGCTGCAGAGAGCCTGTATGGTGTTGTATAACACTGTGCCATGCAGAAATATACATAGGGAGCCTGGTTTGGTATTGAAACAATGCTGTGATTTAGTATGACACACAGAAGACAGGCGGCGGTCTTAGAATCGCTTTACACTTCACTTATCCAGGCAGTTACGGGGCCAACACTGACCAAGTAACTGAAGTGGGAACGCAGCATGACAGGGTAATGTCAGAGTCAGCTAGAAAGAACCTAGCAGAGGGTCAAGATCCCACTATAGCATCAAAGAGCACCGTCATCAGATAATTCCACAGATTATGAGAGAACCTGTTCTGTTAAATGCTAATACATGTAGAGCTACAAAGTGTTACTTTTTTCACTTATTGTGGTGAAATATCTTTGAAATACAGTGTATGTATTTCTCACATACACACATCTCCATTACAGGCAGGTTATTATTTTGGAATATTGTTCTCTGCGCCAGAGTTACTTTTTTCACTTATAAGGTGAAACACCTTTGAAATACAGCTTGTGTATTTGTCATATATACAAATCTCCATTACAGGCAGGTTATTATTTTGGGATATTGTTGTCTGCGCCAAAGAGTTACTTTTTACAATTATAAGGTGAAACACCTTTGAAATACATAGGTATATGTAGAATCTGTGGGCAGAAAGTTAAGCGTGGCCAGGGACCTAATGTTGGCACTACGGCACTGTGTCAACATATGCAGCGTCACCATCTACTCACCTGGGAGAAACGTGTCTCAGATGTGGTGGTCCATTGTGCCACAGCAACAGCAGCAGCACCCAGTGGCTTGCATCCCATTTCAGGCAGTTAAGGCTCCACCACCTCTGCCGAAAGGAACAGTTTGTCTTTCCCACCATCTACCAGTCCAGATACTCCTGCTCCTCGCCACTTATCGTGCCAGCAGCTGTTCACTGAGGTGATTGCCAAGAGACAGCAGCATGTGTCCAGCCATCTTATGGCACAGAAGCTGACTGTGCCCCTTTCCAAATTGGTGCTACTGCAGTCCCTCCCTTTTCAAGTGGTGAACTCTGCACCGTTCAGAGAACTGATGGCTTGTGCCAAGTCGAGGTGGAGAAGTGGAGAGTCAGTGCAGTGGTGGACATAGTATCCCCAAGGAGAACTCGCTTGTCCACCTGAAATGGGGAGAGACTCACCTTTGTCAATATGAATCAGGCGTAGATCAGCCAGGATTTCCACACACCAATGCCTGATGATTCAGATTAGATCAGCCATGCCACCTCATCTAAACTTTGACAAATGAGTCTGGATTCTCCTGGATACCTGCCTCAGCTACTATTCTGATGCTGCCACCCCTCTGATGCCACACATCTGCTGCCAGCTGCTCCTTCTACCACCCGCCATCTTTACCAGGGACCGATATTTCCACCAACCTCCCCACTCTTCACTGGGCCATTATGTAGCCTTCTGATGCTGCTGCCACCTCACCATTCAGATCTCCTCAAGTTGCTGCTGCTGTCACCTCCAGGCTATGTCACCATGTCACTATCTGGCTTGATGCTGCTGCTGCTGCCGCCGCCACCTCCTCGTTATGTCACCTAGCTGCCGCCACCTCTAAATTATGTCATTATGCCAATCTCTGGCCTGATGCTGTTGCTGCCCCCACTTCCACACTGTGTAATTGTGCCAATCTGTGGCTTACTCATGCTGCTGCCACCTCCACAATGTGTCATTGTACCACTCTGTAAACTACTCATGCTGCTGCCACCTCCTCAATTTGTCATTATGCTACTCTGTGGCCTACTCATGCTGCTGTCAACTGACCACTCTCTCACTTGACCACCCTGTGGTTTCCAATGCTGTTTCCACCCTCCACCACTCTATGACATTGACACTATGTTTGGATTGTCTGATGTTTAGGTAGCAATAACCAGGAGTAGATACAAACAACAGAACACATGTAAATATTCCATTTACTTGTTATCTCTTTTTTTGATCAACTCCTGTTTCTTCTTGGCCTTAGCAATACTGATGGATTATTGACCGATTGAAAGCAGACACTGACGGATCAAAGGAAGGGCAAAATGATCAGCAATGTTAACGCAAAATTACTGCCAACACCTTCTCTTTTGGGGAAAGGAGTGCTCTACATGTATTAGCCTTTAACTGAATCTCCATAATAAGTGAAAAAATGAATTCTTTGTCACAGATAGCAATATCCCAACAGACTGAACCGGATGGATTTGAGATGTGTGTTTGGGAGAAATACACACGCTGGATGTGACACAGAGTTCACTGCAATAAGTGAAAAAATTAACTCTGCACCACAGATAGCAATATCCCTACAGACTGAACTGGATGAATTTCAGATGTGTGTAGGAGAGACATACACACAGTGGATTTGACACAAAGTTACCCAAAATGAGTGAAAAAATTAACTCTTTGCCACAGATAACAAAATCCCAAAATAAAAAATGCTGGTTTAGGAACAGGTGTGTATATGACACACACCTCCGTATTTGAACAGTATTTCACCTCAGTAACTTTAAAATCAGAAGTATTTTTCACAGGGTGCAATCTAGTGCTGCTACAGAGAGATGCTTGTGCAAACGAGACTCAGTGACAAGTGGAAGAATTTAACATGACTGCCCTATTTATAGGGCTGTGACATCACAGAAGCTGGCTGGCTGCTGATTGGCTGTCTGTCTGCACATGTCATTGAGGGCGTTCCTTTCTTCCTCCCATAGTTCTTTGCCCCATGTCACGCCATGTGCTCGCCATGTTATCACGAATTGTCATGAACTTCGGCTTCATTCAGAATCAAACTTTTCCTGAAATTTTAAACGAATTCCACTTCATTAGAATCGATTCGCTCATCTCTAGTCCTCCACCTCTTTCGGTCTTGTGTTGTCTTCTGGTACTGCTGCAGCCTCTACTTGGCTGCAGCGGTCATGTCACAATGTCTGACATCACTATTTGGAGCGCCTACATCTGAACAGTGATATCAGTCAATAGCATGTTGATTGCTGCAGCAAATCAGAGGCTGCAGTGGTAACATCCCATTTGGCAAAAGACCAGCGAAGGGTGAGGATGGCGGAGCATTGGATCCAAGGTGAGAAAAGACAAGAATATTTGTTTTGTTTTTTGTTTTCATAGGGCAGCAGTATGCTATTTAAAAAATAAAATTATTTCCTGGACAACCTGTTTAACCCCTTCCCGACATGGGATATACCCATATGTCTAATGTGGAAAGGAGTTCCCGCAAAGGACGTATGGTTATTTACAGGAGATTGTGCACAATGGGTGCATGGAACCAGCTGTGCATTATAGCTGGCTTCATGCGCTATAGGTTTGGATGGGAGCTTACTACGGTTGCAGCCGATTAACCTCTTATATGTCTCTGTCTTTATCGGCATTCCGCTGCGCTGTTGCAGGATGCTGATGATTTCCATGACAACTCAGAAGCCCAACAAAGACTTCCAGGTTGTCTGTAATGTCACCATGCCCAGTCATGTCCAGGGACACAGCAGGTCATGGTGACTGACAGTTATTAATACAATGCAGTACTGTCATATATTGCACTTGCTAGAAAAGCGATCTGATGATCGCCAAGTGTATTCCTCTATGGGGACATGAAAAAAAGTTATGTTAAAAAAAATTTAAAAGTGTGAAAAAAAATCACACACACACACACACAAAGTAAAATACCTACAGCACCCTTTCCCCAGTAAAATTTCAATAACCCCAAAAGAAAAACAATGGCAGAAATGTTCATCCTGCTGCACTTCGAATACTACACTCAAAAAGTTTTATTAATCCCGTAGTGGTACAAATGAAAAACTTATTTCGCCCCACAAAACCATACTTTTAGGCTGCATCCACATGACAATGGACAAAATACTCATTGGATTCTAAATCCTAAAACCGCGCAGTCTAATGAGTATTTGAATAGTATTGTACACAAAAATCAGGGGATTTTTTACTTGGTTTTGGATGTGTATCCACACCAAAACCCATTCCAAAAACACGCACAAAGATTTCTGGTCATTTTTCATGCCATCCCATTGACTTCAATAGTACATTTTCTGCCATTTCCAGAATGAAATCCGACGAAAGAATTAATATGTTTCAAGTTTTTTGAAAAAACAGCTGTTTGGAAATCCGACTTCAGAAAATCTAAGTTGTGTGGTCTATAACTCAGATTTTAGGTTGAGGTCTATAGGAATGGTTTTACAGTCAATTTTGAAAGTTTTGCAAATCTGAATCTTCATCAAAAACTGCTTGGAAACCCTTGCCATGTAGACGAACCTAACAGCTTTTTTACATGGAAATTTTTTTTTTTTAAAAGTTATGGCTATCAGAATATGGCAATGCATAAACATTGTTTGAAACAATGAAAAACTTTTTTTTTAAATAAAAGTGCCACAATATGAAAAAAACAATGTAAGTTGAGAAGTGATGAGCGAAAACAAAAAAGTTCAAGTTCACGTAGAGCGTCGAATTTTGAGAATTTCGCCTCAAAGTTCTAGTCAAGCTTGAACTCGAATTTCGAAACCCATTAAAGTCAATGGGAGAAGATGTTCTGGTTAATTTTTATACCTATACAGGTGAGGAGAAGCTGCAATTAGCATCCATAACAGTAAAATGGATATGTGGAACAAGTAAGTGAAGAAAATTTGGTTCTAAGAAAAATATTCACAGGCTAAAATAATTCCTTCCTTTCAATGGCTAATGGCTTGACACATAAGAAGACACTGGTATTGGAAATGTCACATGGTAACTGGCAGGAGCCCCCTATCACTTTTTATGTGGTGGTAGTAAGAACATCCCAACGGGGAACATGGACGTTCAGCTGGCAGGGCCGTAGTTATAGGGGGTGCAGTGGTAGCCTGGGCTACGGTCAGACATCTATTAACTGTTTCAGGGCCCTATGCAGCTAAATCAAAAAGGCCACCACCCATTACTAGTTCCTATTTTTAACATATCACTGGGCTCCTTTTTGATTAGGGCCCCTGACAGGAGTACTGCCCTATTGGCACTCCTGGCACCCCTTTTACAGTAGCCTGACCTCAAAACCAGCAAAAATGACGCTTAATAAATGACTTATAACAGACAGATTGATGACTGATGAATGACTGTCAATAGATGACTGATGCAATGTGTATTTCACATTGTGAAGAAGACGTGCAACAGTTTACTAGTTGGTAACATCGGCCACAAGGGCAACAAAATCATCAGAGATTCACGCTTGATTCATTTTGATAATGATCCACATTCTCAGGGGAAAGATGGACACGTTTGTCAGTTATCGCCCTGCCAGCTGTGCTGAATGTGCATTCTGAGATAACGCTGGCTGGTGGGCAGGATAAAACTGCTATGGCGTGCCAAGCAAGCTCAGGCCATGCATCCAGTTTGGACACCCAGAAGTCGATTGGGTCCAGACCAAGTCCAAAAACATCGAGGTTGAGCCGCAGGTAGTCATTAAGGTCTTAAGGCAGTCTCTGTGTGTCTGAATGCTGCTCTGCCTTACAGGTGTTGGTGAGATGTTAAAAAACGATTGCCACATGTCACCCAGTAGGCTTCTGCCACACTGCTTGCTGCTGCGGCTATTTGCCATTCTACTGCTGGCACAGTGCTGACATTGTTCCATCGTGACATTAGAATGTGAAGAAGACGCAACAGATGTCTTAAGTTGGTCAATGAGCACTGTCTCAAATTTCTGCATTCTACTGTCAGTGTGGGTGTGGAAGGAAATTGCTCACTTTTGTCTTGTAACGTGAATCAAGAAGGGTGGCCACCAGTTATCCCTGTTCATTTTGATTACCTTCATGCATGGATCATGTTGCAGGTAATGTAAAATACAAGCACTCGTGTGTGAGATGCTGCCGGGATCTCCCAAGCCTCGGGGTCAAGGGGCACTAACCACATCTTCCTCCTCCTCCTGTTTTCTGTGCCAACCTATTACCACTAAAGGGTAATCATTACTGGTGGCGTCAACCCCTGCCTCCTCATCCTCCTCACTTCCTCATCCTGACCGTCACCAGAGCCCTGGCTAGCCTCATGCGCTGTACTCTGTGAGCTGAACTGCCGTCCTGCACCCGCCCTCGACCTAGAACCACCACCTAAAGAAAACCTATAGAATTGGGAAACAGTCAGGCCTTCTACATCTTCCAGCGAGTAAGGCTCTGTGTCTGCATCATCCTCCTCCTGCTCCATCACTGCCGGGACCTGCTGCCGCAGAGAGTCTAATGCTTGTTCCAGTAAAAATATGACCACAATGGTCATGCTGACAATGCCATTGTCCTGACTGACCATTTTAGTTGCATCTTCAAAACTGTCAAGGATAGTGCAGAGATCCTTCACCTGCTTCCACTCTCTATCGCTCAATACCCTGAGGTTCGCACCGCTGCTCGTGAGGCCACGTGATACTTCATACTGCATAATGGAATTACGCTGCTGCCACAATCGCTGATGCATGTGGAGGGTGGAGTTTCAGCGTGTTGCCACATCGACAATGAGATGGTTGACGGGGAGGCCCAGATGATGCTGCAACTCCACCAGTCATGCCGAAGCAGGGTGCAAACGCCTAGAAGTGTAAGCTAAGACCTCGAGCCTTCCTCAGCCAAGACCCGGGTAGCACTTGAGAAATTTCTGCACAACCAGGTTCATGACATGTGCCAGGCAAGGGATATGCGTAAGTCTACCGATCTTAAGAGCAGCAAGAAGATTTCTCCCGTTGTCGCGCACCACCTTGATAGGCATCAGGTTCTTAGCACCCAGACACGGGTCGGTCTGAGTGCGCAGAGCCGTCCACAGCTCTTGACCTGTGTGTTGACGGTCTCCAAGATAGATTCATTTGAGAACGGCCTGGTTTATCTTGGCACGTGATGCTACCCATCGAGGTTGGGGATCTGGACTCTGCACCATCCCTGCATTGTGGAAGAGTGTGCGCCAAACCTGAGACCCATCATCACCAGAGGCACTGTCATCCACCCAACTCACCCAGTGAAATGTAATGCCCTTTACCCGTGCTTATTAGTTCATATGTCTGTATTGAGATGGACTTTGGTGGACACAGATGCAGCCAACGCGCTGGAGATCTTTTCTGCCACATGACTGGCCAGGACAGGGACAGCTTTTCTGGCAAAGAAATGCCTGCTTGTCATCTGATATTGGGGGCATGACAGAGCCATGACATCTCCACCAGGCAGAAAGGCAACATTTCCAAGGCCAAAAGCCTAACTTTTCCTGTATATAAATCCCTAAGTTTACTGGCCCCCTAACTAATCTAATTAGCAGCTTTTCCTTTATAAAATCACAGTGCAATGGGGTGCCTGTATGCTTTGGAGCATGCAGACACAGAGAGCGGTGTGTTCAGTACAGATAGTAAAGTCGAAATGGTGTTCAACAGGAAATACTACCGTAAAAAGCTCGGTTCTGCTCGAGTTTGGAAAATATGTAAAGTTTGACGCGAACAAACCTTTTCTCAAACGGTTCGCTCAACACTAAAATTGAGTATTGCTGTAATCGCATTGCCCCATAAAGTAATACTAATGTGTAATGTATACTACACTGTGAGTATGTAATGGCTTGGAGTAGTGGTAGTACAGGCCCCACCAGGGAGTGGAGTCTAAGTGGGTCCCAGTATTCACCAGAGCTCGCTGCAAGGAGGTATGGACTTGCCACAGCAGGATTCCACCAGGTCGCTACCCCTGATGTGACTTGCTTGCGGAGGCAGCCGAGGTGCAACGTGGTACAGAATCAGCAGGCGAACTCGTAGACGTGGACAGGTGGTGAAGATTCGTGGTCGAAGGACGAGAACAAATGGGACTGGTACACGGAAAAAGGCTAATCGGACTTCAAGAAGGCTTTATCGCATAGGTACAGGCGCTATGAATTCCGCAGAGGCATGCCGAGGTGGAGCCATAATAATGGGTCAGCGGCCAGCAATTAACCAACCAATTACCGGAGCACTGGCCCTTTAAATCTCAGAGAACCTGTGCGCGCGCACCCTCAGGAGCAGGGACACATGCCTCCGGCCAGCAGGCAAGACGTGAGGAAGCAGGAGCACAGTGAGGTAAGCAGATGCGCCCAGGAGAGTGAGTGCGCCGGCGACCCGATATGCGTACCGCGGCACCTCTTGCTCCCGGCGCACAGGCACCGACGGCGGCACGAATGTGCCCACAGCCCGACCTGCGGGCTGTGGCGCAACTCGTGAGAGTACCCCCCCTTTGGTCTCCCCTTCTTTCTGGCCTGGAGAAACCTCTGAAGCAACTCACAGTCCAAAATGTTGTCCTCTGGCTCCCAAGATCTTTCTTCTGATCCGAACCCCTTTCAGTCAATAAGGAAATAACGCTTCCCCTTGATTGTCTTCATGGCCAATATTTCTTTTACGGCGAAGACATCCAAAGTATTAGCCACCGGGGAAGGGGGCGCCACCTTCTGGGAAAATCTATTTAAGACTAATGGTTTGAGCAGAGAGACGTGGAAGGAGTTCGTGATGCGCATTGTGGGAGGGAGCTGGAGCTTGTAGGCCCACAGAAGGACCAAGGTAACTAGGACCCAGCTTGTAGCTGAGAATCTTCAGACGGACATACTTGGAGGACAGCCAGACTTTATCCCCAGGAGCAAATGACGGGGAAGGTCTCCTATTCTTGTACGCTCTATTCTAGTCCTTCCAGATGGCCTTCAGGTCCCGGACCATCATATCCACAGCGGGAATGTCTGAAGCCGATGACAGTGGGAGGTGATGGCGGGGATGTTTTCCGTACACCACAAAGAATGGCGAGGCACCAGTCGACTCGGAGTCCATGGAGTTGTAGGAGAATTCTGGCCAGGGCAACAAGCTGGACCAGTTGTCCTGTCGAGCTGACACAAAATGGCATAGGTAATTCCCCAGGATCTGGTTGACCCGCTCCACCTGCCCATTAGACTGCGGATGGTAGGCCAAGGAAAAGTCTAGATTCACCTTCAACTGGGAACAGAGGATCCACCAGAATCTGGACACGGACTGTACTCCACGATCCGAAACAATATGTTGTGGAAGACCATGCAAGCAAAATATATGTTGGAAACACAGAGTAGCAAGGCATGGAGCAGAAGGCAAACCAGGTAGAGGAACGAAATGCGACATTTTAGAGAAACGGTCTGTGACGACCCAAATGACCGTATTGCCGGCAGAAGGAGGAAGATCTGTGATAAAATCCATGGCTATATGAGACCACAGCTGATCCGGAATGGGTAGCAGTAGGAGCAGCCCCGCAGGTTTGAGGTGGGACGTCTTGTTATGGGCACAAGTAGGGCATGACTCGAAAAAGTCTTTGACGTCCTTGATAAGGTCAGGACACCAATAGTAACGAGCTATAAGCTGACCTGTCTTCCGTACCCCAGAGTGGCCAGCTATCAGAGAACAGTGTCCCCACTTCAAAATTCTCCCCCGAAGCGCAGGACACACATAACTCTTGCCTGGAGGCACCTGCCGGAGATCCATAGGAGCCGCGGAAATCAGACGTTCTGGAGGAATGACAAGGTGACTCCTCACAAAGAACGTCAGAGGTACGGGACAGGGTGTCAGCCTTAAAGGGGTTGTATCGCTACAAAGATCATGTCTCAGATTATGGGGACAGTAAAAATAAACACTTTTGTAATTGGGTTGCATTACTTCAGCCACCTGGTTTAGCAGATATGAGCTTTTCTGTAAATCTGTATTCTATTTCTGCTGCTGCTGCTAGTTGGGACACGCCTCCTTTTCAGGGATTAGCTAGTTGGGACACACCCCGGTCAGATCCCACCCCTAAACACACCCCCTGTACTGTGATTGGCTGGCTGACATTTCATTCAGCCTGTTGGGATACACCCCCAGCCAGGAAGCACCCAAACATGCCCCCTGCGCTGTTCTTCCCAGCGGGGATGTAATGGATCACAAAATTAAATCAAGAGAAGAATAGAGACCAGCGGGCCTTTCAGGGGTTATGTCTCTGGGCCGTCTGAAGGTATGCGAGGTTCTTGTGGTCCAAGTAGATTGTGACCGGATGCCGAGCTCCCTCCAGAAGATGACACCTTTCCTCCAGGGCTAGCTTAATGGCTAAGAGCTCACGGTCCCCAATCGTGTAGTTCTTCTCGGCGGGGTAAAAGATCTTGGAGAAGAACACACATGTGATGGTCTTGCCCTTGGGGTCTCGCTGAGTAAGCACCTCCCGTGCTCCTACCAATGAAGCATCGACCTCCAGGAAAAAAGGTTTCTCGATGTCTGGTTGCGACAGGACAGGAGCCCTGGCAAACTCCGTCTTAAGCCAGGAGAACGTGTTTTTGGGTTGCCATACTTCTTAGTAAGAGCCACAGTTGGAGCTACCACTGTGGAAAATTGGGGAATAAACTGGCGGTAACAGTTGGCGAAGCCTAAGAAACGCTGTATGGCCCGGAGTCCAACAGGAGGTGGCCACTGCAAAAACGGCGAACAATTTGGCTAGGTCCATTTGGAGCCCCTTATCTGAAATGATGTAGCTATGAAAGGGCAAACTGGTTTGATGGAACCAGCACTTCTCCAGCTTGGCGTACAGACAGTTCTCTCGTAGACATCTAAGGACCTTCCGCACATGGAGATGGTGGGCTTTCAAGTCCGGTGAGAAGACCAAAATGTCATCCAGGAACACAATGACGCAGGTGTACAGGAGATCTCGGATCCCGGAAAATCTCGTTAACGAACTCCTGGAAGACCGCCGGAGCATTGCACAGGTCAAAGGGCATAACCAAATACTCAAAATGCCCATCGCGGGTGTTAAACGACGTCTTCCACTCATCACCCTCTCGAAAACGGGTGAGATTGTAGGCCCTTGCAAGTCCAACTTGGAGAAAATCCTGGCTCCTCGAAGCCTATCGAAGATCTCCGTGATAAGCGGCAACGGGTAGCAGTTCTTCAGGGTAATTTTGTTAAGCCCGCGATAGTCTATGCAGGGACGAAGCTTCATCACCAAGGCAGCGTCCATGAAATACCCGGCGGACCCAGAATCCGGGGACGTGGATTTGCGCCCCGGAACCAGTGACGATCCATACAGGCATGGTCAGGCGAGAAGAGGAACTATTCACACCTAGGGATGCCTTTCATTCGTGGCCTAGGGGCGTGCGTTTCCCGGACGTAGTGGACAGTCTCGAGGAAAGTGCTCCGGACTGGCACAAAATAAGCACAGATTCTCCTCCTGCCATCATGTACGTTCCTGCTCTATCCACCTTCCTCAGCTGTGGCTTGCAGAGGTGGCAGTGGAAGCTTCTGAAACACTGGAGCCAGACAAGGCAGACAGCAAGTACGGAGAGGCTCGTGTTCCTGACGGAGTTCCTCCTGCCTTTCACGGAAACGCACATCGATGCAGGTGGCCAGATGGATCAGCTCATCTAGGGAAGAAGATAAGTCCCGTGAGGCCAGCACATCCTTTACTCGACTGGAGAGCCCTTTCTTAAATGTGGTGCACAGGGCAGCCTTGTTCCAGGAAAGTCCCGAGGCCAGAGTGTGTAATTGCATGGTGTAGTCTCCAACAGAGGAGTCACCTTGTCACAGGTTCAGAAGAGCCGTTTTGGCATTGGAGGCACGCGCAGGTTTCTCAAAGACATTGCGGAACTCTGCCAGGAAAGCCTGAAGATTGGACATCAATGGGTCGCTTCTATCCCAAAGGGGAGTGGTCCAGGCCAGGGCTTTCCCTGAGAGAAGACTGACCACGAAGGCCACCTTGGTCCGTTCTGTAGGAAACTGGTTGGCCATGAGTTCCATGTGCGTGGAGCATTGCGTGATGAACCCCCTGCACGACTTAGGGTCCCCATCAAATTTCGCCGGCAACGATAACCAGAGCTTGGGACCGACGGACACCATGGCAGCCGAAGAGGGAACCACCGGAGAGGACTGCAGCTGATCGTGCTGGGCGGAGAGGCAGACAGCTGATGCAGCTGTTAAGCTTGTTGCGATAATTGCTGAGTCTGGTGAGGTCAGAAATGCTGGGCAATGGAATCTTGGTGGGATCCAAGGCCAAATACAACTGTAAGGGCTTGGAGTAGTGGATCCACTGGACCAAACCAAGCGGTGGTACAGGCCACACCAGGGAGCGGAGTCTAAGTGGGTCCTGGTATTCACCAGTACATGAACAAACTTCGAGGGTCTTAGTTCACATGTTTTAATCAAATCTGTTTAAGCCACCTCCGACTTTCAACGGGACCTCAATGCAGATGGTCCTCCTCTATTTTTACCTCTCATTTGAGTCCAGTTCAGACTTCTCATTGGGTCCTCAGACCTCCATAATCCAGAGAGAAAAAAAGACACCAGCTGTATAAGCATACTGCACTGATTTAGTAAACTGTGGAAGTGGACAGAGTGCAAAAAAACAAAATTGAGGCATCCACTTCTCCCTGTATAAGTTAAAAGCAATATATGCCAAATGCAACATATGGTTCTGCACAAAAAAACATTTCTGAAACAACATGTGAACACAGGTGTACATTGGCATGGTTGTGATACACACATCCCAATATCAGTAGCACACCATCAGCAAAAAGAGCAAACAAACAAAACATGGAAACCTCCAAAAAAGAATTTATGCTATCTACAATACATGAAAAAAACTTTGAGGTTCTTAGTTCACATGTTTTGATCAAAACAGTTTAAGCCACCACCGACTTTCAATGGGACCTCAATGCAGGTGGTCCTCCTCTATTTTTACCTCTCATTTGAGTCCAGTTCAGACTTCTCATTGGGTCCTCAGACCTCCATAATCCAGAGAGAAAAAAAGGTGCCAGCTTTATAAGCATACTGCACTGATTTAGTGACCTGTGGAGGTGGGCGGGGTGCAAAAAACAAAAATGGAGGCATCCACTCCTCCCTCTATAAGTTAAAATCAATATATATGCCAAATGCAATGTATGGTACTGCACAAAAAAAAATTCTGAAACAACATGTGAACACAGGTGTACACTGGCATGGTTGTGATACACACATTCCAATACCAGTAGCACACCATCAGCTAAAAGAGCAAACAAACAAAACATGGAAACCTCCAAAAAAAGCATTTATGCTATCTACAATACATCAAAAAAACTTTGAGGTTCTTAGTTCACATGTTTTGATCAAAAATGTTTAAGCCATCCACGACTTTCAACGGGACCCCAATGCGGATGGTCTTCCACTGTTCCTACCTCTATTTTGAGTCCAATTCAGACTTCTCAATTGGGTCATCCGACCTCCATAATCCAGAGAGAAAAAAAAAACAGCTTTATAAGCATACAGCACTGGTCTAGTAACCTGTGGAGATGGGCGGGGTGCAGAAAAACAAAATGGAGGCATCCATTCCTCCCTGTATAAGTTAAAATCAATATATGTCAAATACAACGTATAGTTTTGCACAAATAAACATTTCTGAAAAACACACAATGTGAACACCAGTGTACTCTGGCATGGCTGTGGTATATATACACGCACTCCAATATCAGTAGTACAACATCAGCAAAAAGAGCTATCAAACGACATGGAAACCTGCAAAAAAGCATTAATGCTATAGACAATACATGAAAAAAATAAAATAAAATTGAGGTTCTTAGTTCACAAGTTTTGATAAAAAATGTTTAAGCCATCCCCGACTTTCAATGGGACACCAATGCGGATGGTCCTAAACTGTTTCTACCTCTCTTTTGAGTCCAATTCAGACTTCTCAATTGGGTCATTCGACCTCCATAATCCAGTGAGAAAAAAAAACAGCTTTATAAGCATACCGCACTGGTCTAGTAACCTGTGGAGATGGGCGGGGTGCAGAAAACCAAAATGGAGGCATCCACTCCTCCCTGTATAAGTTAAAAGCAATATATGCCAAATACAATGTATAGTTCTGCACAAAAAATTTTTCTAAGCAGAGGGGACACAGGAACCCAGCCAGCAGGCGGACGCGAGGAAGCAGGAATGCGGTGAGGTAAGCAGATGCGCCCAGGAGAGTGAGTGCACCCGCGGCCCGATATGCAGACCGTTGCGCCACTCACTCCCGGTGCACTGGAACCGACGGGGTCACAAGTGTGCCCGCAGCCCGGCCGGCGGGCAGCAGTGCAACTCATGACAGAGCACTATAAAATATCAAAAACACTATCAGGATACCAGAACATATTAAACGGTAATCAAAAAGTCACGCCCCCCCAAAATGGTACTAATGAAAATGTCAACTTATCCCACAAAAAACAAGTCGCTTCACAGTTTTGTACACAGAAAAATTTAAAAAAATATGGTTGTCAGAGTAATGCATTGCAAACATGTGTTTTCTTTTTTTAAATAGAAGTGTTTTCATTATGTAAAAGCAGTGGAACTTGAAAAAAATATAAATTTGATATTACTGTAAACGCATCAACCTGCTGAGTAAAGTTAACATGTCATTTATACTGCATGGTGTCCGTCGTAAAAAAAAAGCACTACTAGGATTGCTGTATTTTGTTTATTTTACCTCCCAAAATCTTTCATAAAAGCGATCAAAGCATCATAGGACCACAATGATAGCAATACTGAAAATTTTAACTCATCCCGCAAAAAAACAAGCCCTTAATTAGCTACATATACCAAAGAGTAAAAAAGTTATGGCTGTCAGAATATGATGACATAAAAACACAATGTTTTACAAAGGCTTTTCTATTGTGTAAAAATAGTTAAACAAAAAAAAAACTATGGAAAATTGACATAGTTGTAATTGAACTGACCCACATAATTAAGTTATCAATTCATTTATATCACATGGCGAACAATGTAAAATCAAAACCCAAAAAACAATAGTAAAATTGCTGGGTTTTATTTCATTTCCATGGCCCAATGCTAAAATCAACCTGTGAAACCATTTGTGAGCCCAAAATCTAGAATGAACCCCAGGTTGAATTTTCTGAGGTGTGCTAAATCCAAAGTAGGGTAGCTTCTGGAAGGTTTCACCTCTTCTGGTACTTTGGGGGCTTTGCAAATTTGACATGGCACCAACCAAAATTCCAGAACCCTAATAGCGCTCACTCCCTTGGATGCCTTGCCATGCACCTACACAGCAATTTACATCCTCATATGCATTATTGCCATTCTTGGAAGTAATTGCGTTACACATTCTGTTTTTTTTTTTACATGATTCTGTGTGAAAATGAAATATTTTCAGCCAAAACTGCATATTATTGGAAAAAATTAAATGTTTCATTTTCACAGCCCAACGCTAAAAAAAAAATCTGTGAAACACTTGTGGGGTCAATATACTCACTACACCACTGGACATATTCCATAAGAGGTGCAGTTTCCAAAACAAGGTCTTTTTTATATGTTAATTAAGTTTTAGCACCTTAGGGTATCTACAAACCTGTAACGTTGCCTAAAGAAAATCCTCATAAAAACAAGACCCCAAAATCCAGTAGGTGCTAATCCTACTCTAAGGCTTGTGGTTGAGTCATATAGGAAACTATGGCCACATATAGGATATCTCTAAAAACTGCAGAATCATTGGAATCATGTTAAATTGACTTTCCTGGTAATATTTACTGTATTAAAAAAAAAAATACAATTTAAAATCTGTAAAAATAAAAAAAAATACATTTTGATTAGTGTTGAGCGATTATCATCGACAAAGTTGAAATCGGCACAGTTTTTATGTTGATCGAAATTTTTAGATCATGCGATAATTTAGGTTAAAATCTGTGCATCATCTATTAATATCGTGCCATTTTCGGCGCTTCCTGTCATTTTGGCGGCCACCAAATCAGCTTACAGAATAGAGCAGGGTGAGATGTGTGTGCGACGTCATGACTGGGATGTGTATGGTTGCGATTGGCTGGAAAAATCACATGACCTCGTTTTACATAGAACAGCCCTTCCTGTTCATGATCAGTGTCTGTCAGCGTCTCATAGCAGTAGGACGTGCGCTCTGCTTGTGTCCAAACAGCTCAGCGAAATTATTCTATTTCTTCTCAGAGAAAGCTCTACTGTTAGCTGTGATCCTTACAACTTAGTTAGATCAGAGATTTGAATATTTTATCTAGTTAGGTAGAGAATTTCAAAGGAGCATCTACCGCTGTAAAGTCACGGTGGGGAGCAGGGGGGGGGGCCCGCGGGCGAACACAGACAAGCTCTATAAAGAATACTGGATATAGTTCACCAAGACTTAGTGTAGACATTGCACTGCAATAGCTTTATTATTAACAGTTTTCTATTTAAATATTTCCTGGATATTGGGAAGCCTGAACTTATATTAGGATACAGATCTTTTCTAGTAACTGCAGGTCTCTTTGTTAGGTGCAAAACTCCACTTTTATTATCAGTATACATTTCAGATAGGTGTTCTTTTTCAATTTTGCCCATTCCAGCTTTGTTGATATAGCCACCTTGCAGTTAAATTTTGTAGTCAGCACAGGTTGATAGGTGCCAAAAACACCTATTATTATCCGAATATATTTCAGATAAGTGTTTTTTCACTTTGGCGCAGTACAGCTTTGTTCATTGAGGTACCTTGTACTTAAATGTGAATACAGCAATTTTGTAGTCACCACAGGTAAATTGAAAGGTGCCAAAAATACCTTTTAATATCCGAATACATTTCAGATTTCAGATGTGGCTTTTATAACCTAAGTGTGTTGCCTAAGATGTAGCACGTATCCATTTGACTGTTGTGGATTTTAATTCCAGCTTCTCCAGCCCAGTTTGGGTGTAAGAATGAAGGTGCTGTTGCTCTCCCATAGACTTTAATGGTCATCGGTGATAATCTATCATCGACCATCGAATATCTCGTCGATGATGGCCGACTATCGACCATCGACCGATGGCGATAGTCAACGTAATCGCTCAACACTAATTTTGATATTTCACATCCACTTTGCTTTAATTCCTGTGAAACATTAGAGGAGTTAACCAACTTCCTAAATGCTTCTTTGAATACTTTAAGCGGTGCTGTTTCTTAGATGGAGTCAAATAAACAAGGATTGTATGGACCAAAATGTATAACTAACTTAAAGCACAGTGGGCCACATTTATTAAGGCAGTTGTGCCAGTATTCTGGCACAATTTGCACCAAAAATAACGTCTTACAAACTTTACGCCACATTTAATAAGTGTTTTAGACAGTTTCAGAGGCTTCTACACCTCGTCTGGCAAAGGGATGTTGCCTCTGCAAAATGGGAGTGGTTTCACATGGAAGGGGCGTGGCTTAAAAGATGACAAAAATGTGCCACAATTTTTTCGCAGTTTGTGCCGTAAAAGTAAGCCAGCTTAAAGATGGCCCAAACTTAGACTAGACAGTTCTAACCTGCGCCAGATTTATCAACACTGTGATAAATGTGGTGCATTTTAATACTGTCTGGTCTAACTTAAAACTGTCTTACAATTAGAAACTATTGATAAATCTGCCCCAATGTGTCATGAGAAAAAAGTCTCTGAATTACATGGATAGGTAAAAGCATTAAAAAGTTATTCTTTTATAAAGTGACGTCAGATTTTTAAAATGGGGCTCTGTCATTGTATTCAAAACTGGTTGCATCAATAAGGGGTTAATAAGCTGTATTACAGTGCACTATTACAAAGACAAAATGATGCATGGCAAAAGCCCCCAACAGTGACATTTGCACCTTACAAAGCAGGCACAACTGGGGGCATCCCACATTATTATCATCAATATACCTACTTATTTTTTTTAAATTAACATAGAAAATCCTAGTAATAAATAAGTACACAGTGGGGTACTACAAGTTGAAGCATACCATAGTAATGAATAAATACACAGTGGAAAACTACACCAGGGTTAGCCTAATCATGGGCTGATGTGTGTTTACAGGCCATACAGGAGGGCAGATTTCAGGATTCCACATCGGCACTAGAGATGGATTCCAGGGTACTGTATATAAATAGCCATAGTTTTTAAGCCACATATTGTTTTAACATTGTAGAGGGCTGCATCTATCAGCTGTCAATATTTACTGGCCCTTTTCTTTGAGAAAGAATCATTTTTGATTCACTGCTCATTGATATTGGAACAAAGCACACTTGTCCTTATTTTGATAGCTAGTATCATTTGGGTTACACTTATTTCCAGAAACTCTGGATTCCCTCTAACTACCTTCAACATCATTAGCTTAGGAATAGTAAAGAAAAGAAGATATAGTAAGATTATTTCCCTGTAGATAATAGTAACTCTATTAGGTGTAGGTGGGCAGTAAAGAGGAGATATACATTCTGCTTTCTGTTCTAGATTAAAGGGGTTGTTAGGTTCTTTATTTTTTAAAATTATTAATTAGGCTCGATATGGGCTACAATGTGTTTATAGACTTTATTGATGTGTTGATTTTAAGTGTATATTTTATGTTTATTTTTATTGTTATTGTATGGCAGTAAGTGATAACGTTCCATTCGGAATACAAACAACAACAGCAGGATCCAACAGCACAATTATGTCAGAGGGGATGCACAAACCCTGACCTCTGAATCCACAGGGTTAAAACTTAGAAGCGACCAACAGAAATTTCAGGGCCCATACAGCTGAAGCATCTGGGCCCCCTTTCTTCCCTGCCCCTAGCAATCTCATTGCCCTGGCCCCAGAACAAAAATGCAATTGCGCCATTGTTTTTCGACTTAGTTCTTGTTGGACTTTACAACGTACAGTTTATTTGTATTGTGCGGGTCAGTATGTATACAAGGGCTAGCAAATACCACCACATGATTAAAACTATCATGTTACTAATCAAACCAGTATACCAAGACCAATATTGCCAAACAACGACAATATACAAAGACCATATAATACTGTCACATCATCACCACATATCTCCACCATAAAGATGCTGAATAATACCAACATATTACTGAGTATAATTCATTACAATAAGACCAATATTACTGCCGTACAGTGACCATATAGTGGTAGATACAAGCGTACACAATGCAGTTACATTTAGTGACTCACAGTTGATGTCTTTTCTAATGATACATTCACATTCCATTTCCATCACCGTGCACTCCAGACTGCAATGATTACTTCTCCCGGCCATGACCCATCCCTGTATAAATCACAACACAAGCACCTGAGACAAATATATATATCATCTTCCAACCTGTGCCTGCCCCCCTATGAACAACCTCCCACACCTTCGTGCCCCAAATCTAAATAATTGCAACATTGGTGCCCTGGTAGTTAAGCATATAGCCCCTCCCTCTGGAGGTAAGTAGCCAGGTAGTGGGCAGGTAAGGGTACCCCCGTAGGTAGGTGGGAGGTGGGTAGGTAGCCAGGAAGGTTGGTGGGTAGTAGGTAGCCAGGGAGGTAGGTGGGTAGTACGTAGTCAGGTAGCCAGGGAGGTAGGTGGGTAGGCAGCTGCGTAGCCAGGAGGTAGGTAGCCAAGAAGATAGGTAGATGGGTGATCAAGGAGGTAGTCAGACGGTGGCCTGTTCTCTCTACCATTGCTGTGAAACAAGAGAGCGGTACCTGCCAGCGTCGGCAGGCTCCCCTTGCTTCTCAGACTGGCTGGGCCCCGTACGGCAGTACTGCTTGTACTACCCTAACGGTGGCCCTGTACACATCACCAAGATGAAGAGACAGCATCCGTCAGGTTTTAAAAAATAAAAGGTTGATTTTTATTCCTCAAAAAAAAATAAACATAACCATGGTTGTGCTTGAAAAAGATCTGTGATAAGGTTGAAATGTTGCTTGTATCTTTGGGTGGTTTTTATGAGGAATAAAAATCGACCTTTAATTTTTTAAAACCCATTGGATGCTGTCTCTTCATCTAGTTGCTGTTCCATTCGGAATATCATCCCTTATTACTACACATACTATAGAAGCACCGGTAGCTAGGCATGCAAACTAATCAGTAGGTCAGCCAACACTTTTATACTGTAACCACCTGCAGCCCTATCTGAACAAAATATCACACTTTACGAAAGAAGGGTGACAATTAGTGTTGAGCGATTTTTATCGACAAAGTTGAAATCGGCAAGGTTTTTATGGTGATCGAAATTTCCAGATCATGCAATAATTAAGGTTAAAATCTGAGCATCATCTATTAAGATCGCGCCTTTTTCGACGCTTCCTGTAATTTTGGCGGCCAGCAAATCAGATTACAGAATAGAGCAGGGTGAGATGTGTGTGCGACGTCATGACTGGGATGTGTATGGTTGCGATTGGCTGGAAAAATCACATGACCTCGTTTTACATAGAACAGCGTTTCCTGTTTCAGCCTCAGTGTCTCTCAGCGTCTCATAGGGATAGGACCTGTGCTCTGCCTGTGGCCAAGCAGCTCAGCGAAATTAGTCTATTTCTGCACAGAGAAACCTCTACTATTAGCTGTGATCCTTCCAATTTAGTTAGATTAGAGATTTGAAGATTTTATGTAGTTATTTTAAAGCAGCATCTACTGCTGTAAATTCACGGCAGTGGGAGAGGGGGGGGGGGGCCGTGGGCGAACACAGACAAGCTCTATCTATAAAGAACACTGGATAAAGTTCACCAAGACTTAGTGTAGACATTGTAGTGGAATATCTTTATTATTAACAGTTTGCTATTGAAATATTTCCTGGATATTGGGCAGCCTGAACTTATATTGGATACACATCATTTCTAGTAACTGCAGGTCTCTTTGTTAGCTGCAAAAACTCCACTTTTATTATCAGTATACATATCAGATAGGTGATCATTTTCAATTTTACCCATTACACCTGTGACTGTTGATATATCCACCTTGCAGTTAAATTACAATACAGCAATCTTGTAGTCAGCACAGGTTGTTTGTTGCCAAAAATACCGTGTATCGTACGAAAACATCACAGTTACGTGTTTTTTGACTTTTGCGCACCCAGCATTGTTCATTGACGCAGCATCCACGTAAATCTTAAAACAGCAATTCTATATTCACCACAGGTGAATTGAAAGGTGCAAAAAATACCGTTTATTATACCAAAACATAACAGTTACGTGTTTTTTGACTTTTGCGCACCCAGCATTGTTCATTGACGCAGCATCTACGTAAATCTTAAAACAGCAATTCATATTTCACCACGGGTTAAATTGAAAAGGTGAAAAAAATATCGTTTATTTACCAAAAACATAACAGTTACGTGTTATTTGATTTTTGCGAAACCCAGCATTGTTTCATTGACGCAGCATCTACGTAAATCTTAAAACAGCAATTCTATATTCACCACAGGTGAATTGAAAGGTGCAAAAAATACCGTTTATTATATCAAAACATAACAGTTACGTGTTTTTTGACTTTTGCACACCCAGCACTGTTCATTGACGCAGCATCTACGTAAATCAACACGCTGGAATTCCACCCTCCACATGCTCCAGCGATTGTGGCAGCAGCGCAATGCCATTACGCAGTACGAAGTGACACATGGCCTGACAAGCAGCGGTGCGGACCTCAGGGTGTTGAACCACCGAGAGTGGAGGCAGGTAAGAGAGCTCTGCACCATCCTTGCCAGTTTTGAAGAAGCCACCCAAATGGTCAGTGCGGACAATGCCCTTGTCAGCATGAGCATGGTGGTGATCGTAGGTCTGGAACAATCTTTGGACCCTCTGAAACAACAGGTTCCCGCCAGCGACGGAGGAGGAGAGGGACACAAAATGGGGACAGGGAGCCTTACTCTCCGTCAAATCCACAAGGCCCGACAGTTTCACAATTTCATCGGTCTTCATTAGGCTTTGGTTCGGGTCCAAGCTAGTGCAAGGTGGCGCATCAGCTCTCGGGGTGCATCACTCAGGCAAGTCAGGGCTGTGTTGAAGCTGGGGCCGGGGAGGCAGCAGAGGAGGGGGAGGAAGAGGAGGGGTATTCCTAGACACCGATGTTACGACGTCCCTGCCTTGGAAAGAGGTTGGCGCGAATTTGAGGCGGAGAGGAAGATGAGGAAGATCAGTTTGCTAGTGCCCCTCGACCCAGAGCTTGGGAAAAATCAAGGCTCCATCTCTCACATGAGTGCTTGGATGCTCCATTTCCTCCAACATGATCCCCGCATTAAGGCCCAAATCAAAATGAACAACATTACTGGGGGGCCACCCCCGGACCCCCGGTACAAAACAAAACTCAGCACTTTCCTTTCACCACCCAAATGGGAAAAGTAAAATGCAGGAAATGGAGACCTTGCTAAATTGATCAACTGGAGACATCTTTTGCGTCACTTCACAGTTCCCCAAATGTCACGGTGGAACAACACCACGACGTGACAGCAGTAGAGTGCCAAGTAGGTGTAGTGGAAAGCAGCAGGCAAGGTGGTGGAAGCCTAATGGTGACCTCTGGCAATCTTTGTTTACCACCTCACCAACGCATGCAATGCAGGGCACACATCCCAACACACAGAGATCACCTTAAGATCATGGTGCACGACTATCTGCGTCTAAACACCGATGTTTTTGCTTGTGTTCCGTACGCAAGAGACTTCTGGGGATCCATAAGGGACGAATGGCCCGAGCGGGCTCGTCACGCCAGAGAGGTGTTGTGCTGCCCAGCAGCCAGCGTGATATCTGAGCGGAGCTTCAGCACTGCTGGAGGTGTCATTACAGACAAACGCATCCGCTTTCCACAGATAATGGTGGATCATTTGACTTTCATCAAGATGAATCAGGCATGGATCTCTGATGATGTTGTGGCCCCAATTGGCCGAGGTCACCGATTAGTTCCGGGTCTACTTCACATTCCTTTTCAAACAGGAATGGTCCTCTTGAAAACTTTTTTTTAAAATGATCATTTCTTACTGCAATTTTTATTCTCTTTTCCTCTTTATTCTCTTTTGCTGTGGGGAAACCCTGTAAAAGACAGCAAGGTTTCATGACAACACCGAAATTACATTTACTCACTTTATTTTAAGAAGTTTTCCCGCATTGTCAATGGTTTTGAGGTCATTTTGCTGTGAGAAACAGCTATAATTATGGTCCTTTGAACAAAAATGTGGCTTAAAAAGTGGCATTTCTCCCTCACAATTTTTAATAGTGGCTGAGAAGTCATATTTATAAATTTTTTGGGTCATGTAGCTGTGAGATACAGCAAAAAATCATGGTCCTTTGGAACAAAAAGGGTGCTTCTAAGTGGCATTTCTCCCTCACAATTTTTAACAGTGGCTGAAAGTCATTTTTTATAATTTTTTTGGGTCATGCTGCGTTGAAATGCAGCCATACTACAGCGCCTCTTATACAAAGTTTTTGTTTCACACAACATTTGTTCTTCACCATTGTCCAAAGGGGCTCAAGGGTCATGCTTTGAATTTTTGGGGAAATTTTGCTGTGACATGCAGCTATACTACAGGTCCTATTCTAAAAAATGTTGTTTCTAACGGAAATTTGTTATTCACAATTGTCAAGAGTGGCTCAAGGGTGATGGTGCTGTCATAAACAGGAATAGGGAGGGCAGTGTTAATGGACACATATTGCAAAATGACTTTTTTTTTGCAAGATCTTTAACATAGCTATCAATCCTGTATTGAGACAACCCATTTAAATACAATGAAAAAAAGAGAAACAAAGACATGGTGGGATTCCATCCTATTTTAAAAAAAGTGTTTTCTAGAATTAAACTACTAAAAAACTTGCATGTACAAAATAGCTGGTAAAAAAATTCCCCTGAATTGTACAAGGGAGGTTTCAGGAAAACTTGACCAATGTAGGTTATTCAGAGGACATGGAAATATGGAGCACGGATAGAGAACAAAGTACAGAGACAATTTCCTCCACTCGTTGGAGTAAAATGAGAAAAAGAATGCCAAGCAAAAGGCACCTTGGGGGTAAAAAGGAGCGTTAACCCCCAGTTTTTTCCAAGTGAAGCTCAATTGGTCTGCACTCATACGGAGGGGCAAGCGCTACCCAGGGCTTTACTGTTTACTGAGGAAGGCTGGAGTTCTCACACTTCCGCTTCCCACTCTGCTTCCGCACGACAGTTTTTTGTTGCGCCATCAGGGCATTTTTAAACCTGCTTTTTAATAAATGACGGGCGCCAGCCTGAGCTCTCACTGCACCCACTGTAACTCCGGCCCTGGGTCATGCTGTGGCACAGGACAGTCTAGTCAATGTCCAGTTTCAACTAAAATGGTGGTTGAAAGACTCCTTTTTTTCCCGGCACTTTGTAATCTGGGGGGCAGACAGGTTTAATGGTCCCTACTTTTGGGGCCCCGGGCAGGGACAGTATATGTCCAGTTCACTAAAATGGTGGTTGAAAGACTCCTTTTTTGGGAAATTTTTAAACGTGGGTCAGACAGGTTTAATGGTCATTCTGCGGTACAGGACAGATTAGTTAGTGTCCATTTCAACTAAAATGGTGGTTGAAAACTCCTTTTTGCGGCACTTTTTAAATCTGGGGGGCAATGCAGGTTTGGGCTCATGCTGCGTTCCAGGACAGGGATATTCAATGTCCAGTTTCAAGTAACATGATGGTTTTAAATCATACTGCCTTCTGGCACTTTTTAATTTGTGGGTGATGCAGTTTAAGGTCATGCTGTGGTACAAGACAGGATAGTGAATGGTCCCGTGACTTTTTTTCTGTGACTTTTATAACCTAAGTGTGTTGCCTAAGATGTAGCACGTATCCATTTTACTGTTGTGGATGTTAATTTCAGCTTCTCCAGCCTTGTTTGGGTGTAATAATGAAGGTGTTGTTGCTCTCCCATAGACTTTAATGGTAATCGCTCATAATCGATGCTCACTATCGAAAAACCTTATCGATAGCGGCCGACTATCGACTATCGCTCGATCTCGATAGCCAACGCAATCGCTCACCACTCGTGACAATACATTCGGAGAGGGCAGTGAGAGGCTATGCTGTAGCAGCGAGGGCCTTCTGACTGGCGCATTTGCAAACATATCACATATATACATTAAAGCCTATAGTAAACCTATTTACTATGAAACAGAGCTATATAACCCCTTTAAAGATTTTTTTTTATACATTTCAGATATATTTAGGTTGAGTTGGAATGAAACCTCTCTCCATAAAGAAAAACAAGTTAAACAAATCTTTAATTTCTGGACCAAATTTACTTCTCCTTTACCATCACATATCAAAGACAAACTTAAGAAGGCTTACTAACATAAAAAATAAATTAAAAGTAAATATAAACACATATGTAAAAAACATTTAACACCAATAAAGTCTACAAACACATTGTAGCCTATAGTGAGCCAATTAGTTAAAAAAACACCCCTTTCACTCTACATAGTTCAGAAAATAGCCTATATTTACTATTCTGTTTGTGCCAGAGAATGTGCCAAAAAGTGGCTCATTTTTGGCACATGATGTTGATGTGTCACAGACACATTTATTAATGGCACTTTAGACACTTTTTGTGACCTCAGGAGAAGAAGGGAGTGATCACATTGTAACCATAATTCTGGCATAGAAAGTAAGCCAACTAATAGTTATCTATAAAAGCAAGACAGGTCTAGCCAAATTTATCAAACAGTTGAGCTACTGTGATAAATCTAGCCCATTTTTTTTAGACTGCGTAACTTCATACTTTCTAAGTTTTAGACAGCAGTAGTAAACATGGGCCACTAGTGTTTCATCACTAGCCAAGTGTAGCCATGCAGAAGGGTTAGATTATCATGGACAATGGACTTTTTAATTCAAGGTAAAGGAATGCTCGGCATCCATTTCCATGGTTTTAGGACAATACCACTGGACTTTCTGCTAACATAATACGTATCCCTCTGCACATGGCTTGCTTGTTTTTTTATTATTTCAGAAGCCAAATGTAGTATATTGACTATCAATCCACATTAGCATAAACAGAGATAAAAATTGGTGTCGAAGGTCAGTGGTTACCTCCTTAAGTCTCAGTCCTGAAAAGTACTTAGTAACCAGCTACATTTTTTTAGTTTGTGTCTCCTTGTGTTTCAGCAGTCGTAACTTTTTTTTATTTTTGTGACATAGTGACATAGTTGCATGAGGACTTGTTTTATGTGGGTGAAGTTGTATTTTTAGGCCTCGTTCACACGGCTTATTTCAGAACGTATTTACAACGGATTTCCGATGTAAATACGTTCTGAAATCAGTTGAAAATCAGTTGCAAATAAGTGCCACTAAGTGTGGCACGTATTTGTAACTGATTTCCCGACGGATTCACCACCTACAATGATTGTAGATGGTGAATCCGTCCGGAAATAATTGACATGTCAATTGTTTTTTCCGTCCGGATTGCCGTCGTCAATCCGCGGCGGCAATCCGGAACGGAATTTTGCGTCGTGTGAACGACGAGCCGTATTTTCTATTGAAATCAATAGAAAATAGGCTGTGACTTATTTTGGACGGATTTGCCGACGGATTGACGATCGTCAAACCGTCGGCAAATCTGTCCGAAATAAGCCGTGTGAACGAGGCCTTAGGCATCGTAGTTTAAGTTTACAAATAAATTACTGCAGAATTGTTTTAATTTTTTTAATTTATTTTTTTCGTTTTTAGTAATTACTTTTTTACACCATTGAAATTTAACTCTAACTGACCTGTTAGATGAATTCTACAGGTTATTACCATCATGTAGTTACCGAATATGGGTAGGGGTTTTTTTTTTGTGTAATACGTGCAAAATATTTTTTTATTAAATATTTTTATTTTACTATTTATTTTATTTATTTTTTCTACACTTTTTTAGATTTGTTTTACTTTTTTTAATCCCATTAAAGGATAACTATTTAACTTTTTTTTTTTTACACTTAGTAATGTATTAGCATCTCCATGTATGCTAATACATTATAATCTGTGTTAGCCTGACACAGGCAGCAGTCAGGGCAGCACACAACTTGCCCTGACCACTGGTTTCCTATACAGACAGTCCTGGGGCTACTCTAGGTCTCCAGGGATGACTGTGAAGACATTCCTCGGGCTCCATCGGGTCACTGGGCATCCCGATGACCTGATGGAGCAGGGGAATGCCCTTTGGTCAAAGACTGCAGCAATCAAAGGGTTAAGCACCAGGGATCAAAGGTTTCCTCTACTTCCCAGCCCTTACGAAGACTGCTCGAGGAATGGACCTGTTAACTACAACTTTGTTCCTAGCGCAGCTGCGGCACTGGGAGCAACAAAACCCCTCTTTCTGCAGCTACGTCTCTAGACGTCGCTGCAGGAAGCTGACCTGCAGCACCCGACGTCTATAGTCGGTGGCTGGTCATTGAGAGGTTAAACTCACTATCCCTATATGAAGATTTAGTGGACCTGAGCTAATGGTGTCATGATAGATTGATATTCACCATCAGGTAGAGGGGCTGGGAGTGTCTAAGGTTTCAACTGCTGAGCTCTGGGCATAATACTATTGTAAAGCATGGTTATTCCATGACAGCAGGAGCCATACAAGTAATTTCCTTACATAATTTACATGCTATAAATAGATAGGAACTCCATTACAATCATCAAGCTTGTATCAATCTACTTCTATTAACACTTTTGGTCACCGGCAGTGCCGGGACAAGGCATTTTGTTGCCCTAGGCAAGTACAGCCAATGCCCCCCCCCCCCTCGCTCCCAAAAAAATTGCACCCCCCTAATTCCTCTCTCCCCTGCGCCAGGCCCTCTCTCCCCTGCACCACTCTCCCCACTGCACCACTCCCCCCCTGCACTACTTACTCTCTCCCCCCTGCACCAGTCTGTCCCCTGCACCAGTTAGGCTAGGTTCACATGGCTTAAATGCAGGGCGTAGTTACGCCCCGCAATTACGCCGTGTGGCCGGGGGCAGGGCGGGAGCAGGGGGCCGACACCTCGCCGGCACATAGACTTACATTACCAGCAGCGCTTATACGCCGCTGGCAATTCACATGTCAATTATCTCCCCCTTCGGCGTATTCGCCGAGCAGGGAGAGGAGACGTAATCTATAGTTCTCTATGAGAACTGTTGATTACCGTAATGACTTGGACGTATTCCAGACGTAATTTGCGCATTCCAGCGCGTAATTACGGACTGAAATACATCTAATTTTAAGCCGTGTGAACATGGCCTTACTCTCTCCCACTTAGTAACTTCTTACCAGTCATTCTTCACGCCACATTGTGAACTGCGGATATATTGTTACATAGAAAAAGCTTCTGTTCCTATCACTAATTTTCTGCATATTCCACATAGCTCCTGTCCATCACCTCAGCAGTCGCTGTACAATGAAAATTAGCAATGACAAATCTGCTAGCAAAGTTCTTACCTACATATGACAGTGTAATATCCCTAAATAACAGTCACTAAATAATAAACCTATACATGGAGCAACTCTACCAGACGAATGATTGTTACTACAAAACACGCCTACAAAACCAAGACCCAAAACTATTACTACTTAAGGATCAAATAATCCTGCCAGATCCTGACCGAACGCAACCCCCACATGTGACCATCAGCTGTACACAGGCTCTGAAGACATATATTACCCCAAACAGTGACCATTTAGTGGTAGTTACTAGTTGTATATAGGCTCTGCAGAAATGTAAGTGATTACACTGAGTTACATTTAGTGACTCACAGGAGACGTCTTTTCTGATCAGCATCGTTCACTTTCCCTTTTCTTCTCCATCCGTTCACACCTTCATGTTGAGTTCTCTCGGCCCAATACTCATCTCTGCAGATTTGGACACAAATATTTAGAATCCCCACATTTTCCCGCAACTCCTTTCTTATAGGTAAATAATCCCCTCA
>JAODAL010017373.1:0-77941 GCA_025379985.1 Phyllomedusa bahiana
TCCAAATTTAAGTACAAGGTGCTTTTTAAAAAAAACTGGGCACCCAAATGCAATACACTATTTAAAATTTATAGGGGATAAAAAAGGGGTTTTGACCAAAAAAAACAAAACATTACAAAAATTTTCTTATAAAATTTTAATACAAGGTGATTGAAAAACTGGGCGCACCAAAGTGCAATACAGCTATTTAAAATTATAGGGAATAACAAAGGGGTTTTGCACCAATGAAATACACCAACAGTTACTACAAAATTTCTGTATCCAAATTTAGTACAAGGTGGCTATTGAACAAAAACTGGGCGCACCAAAGTGCAATACAGCTATTTAAAAGTTATACGAGATAACAAAAGTGTTTTTGCACCAATTAAATACACCAACAGTTACTAGAAAATTTCTATATCCAAATGTAAGTACAAGGTTGCTCTTTGAACAAAACTGGGGCGCATCAAAGTGCAATACAGCAGTTTAAAAATTATAAGGATAACAAAAGTGTTTTTTGCATCAATGAAATACACCAACAGTTCCTAGAAAATTTCTGTATCCAAATTTAAGAACAAGGTGGCTCTTTGAACAAAACTGGGCTGCACCAAAGTGCAGTACAGCTATTTAAAAGTTACACGGATAACAAAAGGTGGTTTTTGCAGCAATTAAATACACCAACAGTTACTACAAAATTCTGTATCCAAATTTAAGTACAATGTGGCTATTTGAACAAAACTGGGACCAAAAATAAAAGGTACAATTTCACCTCAGGTGCGAGTGTGCTGGCCAAAAATGGTAAAAAAATGCCATTTCAATGCAGTTCAAAGCAGAGTCTGGCTGCACAATATGCACATTCCTTTCCAAAGCCTGTCTGTCCGCCCCCCCCTCCTGCGGCTGGACAACGCTAGATGCTTCTTTAAAAGTCTCTGTCTAACTACATAAGGACTGAAATTCTCTGATCTACCTATATTCTAATGTTCACAGCTAAAAGCATAGTTGTCTGTATGAATAAAGAAAGAACTGTGTCTCGAGCTGAGCTGTATTGAGAGAACGCAGCACACGTCCTTGCTCTAAGTGTTAGACACTGAAAGACTGATGCTGAACAGGAAACGCTGTTCTATGCAAAACGAGTCATGTGATTTTTCCAGCCAATGACAACCATACACATCACAGTCATGACATCCACCCACTCACCCTGCCACCCAAATTTTTTCCCCAAAAAAAAAAAGGGGAAAAAAAAAAATAATTAATGAATTTTAAAAAGGTACAAAAAATTTTTATAAAAAACCCTTCCAAAAACTTTTTTAAAATTCCCCCAAAAATTTTTTTTTTTTTTTCCCCTCCTTTTTTTAACCATTTTAAAAAAAATTTTTTTTTTTTTATTTTATTACAGGAAAAAGGGGAAAAGGGGTTTTTAAAAGGTAAAATTTTAAAGAAAATGGGGTTTTTTTTAAAAAGTTTTTTATTTAAAAAATAAAAAATTTTAATAAAAAAAAAAAAAAAAAAAAAAAAAAAAAAAAAAAAAAAAAAAAAAAGTCAATGCAATTACACAGCACGATGCTTAAGCTGATGCTGGCTGAAATGAGAATACGCCAAAATGCCTGAAGTAGAATGGGCGAATTTTTCTCAAAAATTCGATTCCGTCACTTCGCCGAATTTTCCGACAAAATCGTTTCGTTCCGAATTACTTCGGCACGAATCCGTTAAAAAGCAGCATTTCCAGCGCCAAGCCTGCGGGGTTGCTGTAGAAGTTGGGCCCCATGCTTAAATACAAGGGAGCTTGGTTTTTTTTTCTTTACAATGTTGTGTTTAGTAACACGAGATAAACTGCCGCCCCAAAAACGTTCACTAAAATTTCCCCTTGGCATTTAAGAGGCAAACTGACCAAAAAACCAACGGGAAGTAGCCTGATAAACATGCCAGCGAAAGCTGGAAAAAAAACAAACTGAAGCTCAGTTTGGGAACATTAGTACAGATGTGGAGGTGACGGCGGAGCCACAGCAATGATCAGCGTGGGACAATGAATTCTGGAGGGGCAAAAAAGGGGGAAGCCCCAGAGTGGAAATGAAATGAGACGGGGGTCACGGCGGGGCAGTATGAGGTCAGGCAGTGGGACAATGCATTCGGAGGGGGCAAAAAGGAAAGCCACGAAAGGGGACAATAACCCCGGTGGAGGTCACGGCCAGCAATGAGATCAGGCAGTGGGACAATGAAATTTTGACGGGAAAAATATTAGGCCACAGAGTCACAATAAAATTGGGTCCGGCGGGACAAAGAATCACAGTGGGACAATGACATTTTGGAGGGGGCAAAACATATTAGGCCACGAGGGCACAATCAACAGTGTGAGGTCACGGGGGCACATAAGATCAGGGGTGGCACAATGACATTTTGGGGGGCAAACAGTTTACCACAGAGGGCACAATCACCAGTGTGGGGGTCACGCGGCATCAGTATGCAGATCAAGGCAGTGGCATAAAAAATGAAAAAACAATGACATTCTGGAGGCGGCAAAACATGTAAATTAGGCCACAGAGTGGCACAATGTACAATTGGAGTGGTGAGTCACGACAGCAGCAGCATGAGATCAGGCAGGGCACAATGACATTCTGGAGGCGGCAAAACAGTATTAGTTCCACAGAGTGGAACAATCACACAGCGTGAGGTCACGCGCAAGCAGATGAGATCAGGCAGTGGCCAATGACATTCTGGAGGTGCTAAACAGTATTAGTCCACAGAGTGGCACAATCACACAGTGGTGGAGGTCACGGCGGCAGCAGTATGAATCAGGCATGCAACAAATGACATTCTGGAGGCGCAAAACAGTAATTAGGCCCACAGGTGGGCACAATTTACAGTGTGGAGGTCACGACAGCAGCAGCATGAGATCAGGCAGTGGCACAAATGACATTCTGGAGGTGGCAAAACAGGAGGAAGCCAAGAGTGGCACAATGACTGAGAGCGAGGTCAACTGCGGCAGCACATGAGTTCAGGCAGTGCACAATGCACAGTGTGGAGGACAAGGCAGCAGCCACAGCACAGCATGAGGTCAGACAGTGGCACAAAGACACAGTTGTGGATGAGCACGGCAACAGCAACACAGCAGACAAGCCTGCATAGCGGGGTCAGGGCACTGTGCAACTCATAACTAACAGCGTCGCCAAAATTTTTCTGTCCATTCAGTGGTTAATTGCAACCCTGCATCCAGCAGTCTAACCTCCTCTCCTCCCAGTCACAGGCCACAAATGCATTATCATCATCAACATCATCCGTCCAACATGAAGCAGCCCAATTTCATCTCGTGTACCCACCACTGTGTGATAATCCATGTCTGAAGACCTCTTTGATGACAAAATGCGGTTGGTGTCAGAAGGCATGTTAAAAGAACAAAGAGGTATTGATTTAGTCTGCCTGACGCCCAGTTACTTGATGCCATCAGAGGAGGAGAAGGAAAGCCGTCAATCGCAAAAATTCCCGGGCGTCCGCAACGCCTGCAGGCCGTCTTGCTTGATGGCCCTCAGCTCTGGATGCATAAAGACAGGACGACCAAGTCCCCTGTGTTGATGATGATGATGATGACTACATTGCGGATCCATCTGGTCTTCCGCAGATTTGCTTGCGATGCTTCATCATGGATGAGGAGAAACGATGGAGTAGTGTCAATACGGGTCCCGTCCATAAAAAGGGAGAGGGCGGTCGCAGTAAAGTCCGCTGAATATGATCCGCCAGCCACGGTCAGCGCAAACCCCGCTCCTCGCTTATCGCCGTCAAAAAGGTCCAGACCACTCAAGCCTGGGCCTTCTTGAGCAAGCCTCGATTCCACGCCAGCGATGTCATTGCCGCCCTTTGCCATAAACGCATAAGTAGAGGCAAGAACCTTAAGTGAAAACCACCACCATATGTCTAGTCACATGCAGCGAATTCATGAGTTTAAATGGAGGTAAACCCTTGGCCAAAAAATGGCCAAACCGACCGCCGGCCCTCCACCACTGTCACACCCACTGTATCCGCCTCCTCCTCCCCCGCCACCACCAAGCTTTTTTCTCAGCTGCCCAATGTCTTCTCAGGAGTCATGATCAGGGATCAGCCTCCTCTTCAGCCTCCACCGTCGCCCAAGTACCACCAGCACCACCAGAGTACCCATCCAATCCCTTCTCCTTCCACCAGTTTGACGACCTGCACTTTTGTACACGGCCAGTACTAGCAGCCACCTTCCTGTCTCCAGAGATTTGGGAGCAGAAGAAACACTTTAAACCCAAACGACCCTAAAGCCAAAAGCCCTGAATGTCGGCATTGCCAGCTTTTTGCCTTGGAAATGTTGCCTTTCCGTCTGGTGACACAGATTGGTTTCCGCCACATCATGGCCCTTGCCTGCCCCCAATACCATAAAGCCGAGCAGGCATTTCTTTGCAGAAAAGCCGTCCCCTTCCAGCCACGAGGTCATCTAAAATTTCAAGCGCGTTGTCTGCATCTTTGGCCGAAAAGTACCATCTGATCACCGACAACATGACTAGTAAGCAACGGCCAAGGCCGCTATATCTCTGTGACAGCTCATTGTGGGTTGAGGGCTGGAGAATGCTCGGGGGGTGACGGTGGCTCTCAGGCTCTGCGCACCATCTGTAAAACCGCAGGTGATTGTGGCAGGCTCTTCCCCCAAGGTTCCTCTGGTGGCATCACGTGCCCCGAGAAACGTAGACCGTAATTTAAATTAATCTGTCCTTGAGACCTGTCCCCATACAGGACAGAGCTGTGACGCTCTCCGCAACAAGACCGAGCGCTGCTGGGTGACAAGAACCTTGTGGCAGGCAATGTTGTAAGCTAATACGGGCGACATCTGCTGGCCACCGCTTAAGAATCGGTAGTGCTGGGAGCACATCCCTTGCCTTGCACATGTCATAAACCTGTTCCGCCATACATTTCTAAAGAGCTACCCGGGTCTGACTGCCTGCAGAAAGAAGGCTCGAGGTCTGAGTTCGCACTTCCGCCGTTCGCACTCCCACCGACCCTGCTTCGTCCCGCCTGTCTGCGTTTCAGCGACAGCTCGGGCCTCCGCCCGTCAACTGTCTTCCTCCCCTCCCCTCTTGTGGTTTGTTTTTGTTGTTGTCCCTTCCCCCCCCCTTTAGCCCCCCCCCTCCCCTTGTCCCCCCCCCCCGTTTCCCCCCCCCCGTTGTGTTCTTTTTTTTTTTTTTGATTTTTTGTTCCTGCTTGGTTTTTGTCCCCCTTCCCCCCTCCCCCCCCCCTCCCCGTTTTTTTTTTTTCCCCCCCCCTTGGTTGTTTTTTGTGGTCTATAGATTGACGAGGCAACACGCTGAAATTCCACCCTCCACATGCTCCACTTGTGGCAGCAGCGCAATGCATTTATCGCAGTAAGAAGTGACACATGCCTGACAATCACGGTGCGGACCTCGTGTGTATGAGCCACCGAGAGTGGGAGCAGGTGAAAGACTCTGCACATCCTTGCCAGTTTTGAAGAAGCCACCAAATGGATTCAGTGTGGAAAATGCCCCATGTCAGCATGAGCATTGTGGTGATCTTATTTTCTGGAACAGATCGTTGGACACTCTGAAACATAATCTCCCACCAGCGACGTAGGAGGAGAACGGACGACAGATGCGACACGGAGCCTTGTCTTCTCCGGTCGAATCAACAAGGCCCGTCAGTTTCACAATTCATCGGTCTTCATTAGGCAGTGTTCGGGTCACAGTCTAGTGCAATGCGACGCATCAGCCTCTCAGGGTGCTTCATCTCAGGCATGTCAGGGCTGTTTTTGAAGCTGTGCCGGAGGAAGCGGAGGAGGAGCAGAGGTATTCCTAGACAACCGCGTTCCCTGACGTCCTGGCCTTGAAGAGGTTGGCGCGAATTTGAGGCGGAGGAAGGAAGATGAGGAAGATCAGCTTGCTAGTGCCCCTCGACCCAGAGCTTGGGAAATCAAGGCTCCATCTCTCACATGAGTGGCCTTGGATGCACCATTTCCTCAACATGATCCTCGCATTAAGGCCATCAAAATGAACAACAGTTACTGGTGGCCACCCTCCTGACGCCCGTACAAAACAAAACAGCAACTTTCCTTCCACCCACCCAAATAGAGAGTAAAATGCAGGAAATGAGACCTTGCTGATTGATCAACTGGAGACCTCTGTTGCGTCTGCTTCACGTTCTTCAAATGTGGAACAACGCCAGCGACGTGACAGCAGTAGAGTGCCAAGAGCCGTAGCGGCAGCAGCAGCAGGCCAATTTGGCAGAAGCCTTATGAGAGACCTCTGGCAATCTTTTATTTACACCCTCACTCAATGCATGCAATGCAGGGCACACATGCAACATCCAGAGACCAGCTTAAGATCATGGTGCACGACTATCTGCGTCCTCACACGATGATTTTTGTATGTGTTTCCGACCCAATAGACTTCTGGGTATCCAAAATGGACGAATGGCCCAGCTGTGCTCGCCACGCCATAGATGGTGTTTGTCCTGCCCAGCACCAGCGTCATATCTGACGGACCTACAGCAACAGGCTGGAGGAGTCATTACAGACAAACGCATCCGGCTTTCACAGATAATGTGGATCGTTAGACTGATCAATATGAATCATGCATGGATCTCTGATGATGTTGTGGCCACCAATTGCCGAGGTCACCGATTATTTGCTGGTCTACTTTCACATACCTCTCAAACATAAATGGTCCTCTTGGAAAAACTTATTTTAAAAATGATCATTTCTACTGCAAATTTTTATTCTCATTCCCAACAGTTCATTTGCCTGGTTTTGCTGTGAGGAGACTGTAAAAGACACCAAGGTTTCATGACAAAACCATATTTACATTTACTCCACTACATCTTTAGATTTTTCGCATTGTCAATGGTTTGGGGTCATGTTTGCCTCACAATTTTAACAGTGGGCTGAGTAAAGTCATATTTAGTAATTTTTTTGGGGTCATGTGCTGTGAGATAAAGCCTTAATCATGGTCCTTTGGAACAGAAATGTGCTTCTAATCTGCCTTCTCCCTCACAATTTTTAACATTTGGCTAGAAAGTCAATTTTATAATTGTTTGGTCATGCTGCTTTGAAATGCAGCAATACTACAGGTCCCTATTCTTAAAAAATGTTGTTTCTAATAGAACAATTGTTCTTCACAATGGCAAAAGTGGCTCATGGTCATGTTTTGACTTTTAGGGGCATTTTGCTGTACATTCAGCTATACTAAAGTCCTATTATAAAAATTTTTGTTTCTAACAGACATTATGTTCTTCACAATTGTCAAAGTGGCTCAAGGGTCAGTGCTTTGAATTTTTGGGGCATTTGCGGTGACATGCACTGTACTAACAGGTCCTATTATAAAAAAAATTTTGTTTTCTAACAGACATTTGTTCTTCACAATTGGTCAGAGTGGGCTCAAGGTGAGGTGCTGTCAGAAACAGGAATAGGTAGGACACTGTTAATGGACACATATTGCAAATGACTGTTTTTGCAAGATCTTTAACATAGCTATTCCCAAAAACCCCCCCATGTATTGATACAACACCATTTAATATAAATAAAAAAAGAGAAACAAATGACAAGGTGGGATTCCATCCTATTTTAAAAATATGTATTCTAGAATTAAACTACTAAAAAACTTGAATGTACAAAATAGCAGTTAAAAAAATTTCCTCTGAATTGTAACAATGGAGGTACAGAAAACTTGACCAGATTTAGGTTATTCAGAGGACATGGAGTATGGAGCACGGACAAGAACAAAGAACAGAGACTTTCCTCCAGCCACATTGAGTAAAATGAGAAAAAGAATGCCAAGAAAAAGGGCACCGGGTGTAACAGGAGCGTTAACCCACCATATTTCCAAGTGAAGCTCAATTGGTCCGCACTCATCCGAGGGGCAAGCGCTACCCAGGTCTTGACTAGTTACTGAGGAAAGGCTGGAGTTCTCACAGCTTCCGCTCCGCACTCTGCTTCAGCACGACAGTTTTCCGTTGCTGCGTCATCAGGCAATATTAACCTGCGTGTATAGATGACGACGCCAGCCTGGGGCTCTCACCGCATCCCACTGTAACTCCGGCCCTGGGTCATGCTTGTGGCACAGGACAGGTGTAGTCAATGTCCCATTCAACTAAAATGGTGGTTAAAGACTCCTTTTCCGGCACTTTTAAATGTGGGGGTCAGACAGGTTTTAATGGTCCGTACTGCCGGTCCCAGACAGGTATAGTACAATGTCTAGGTCAACTAAAATGGTGGTTGAAAGACTCCTTTTTTCGGCACTTTTTTAATCTGGGGTCAGACATTTTAATGTCCATACTGCGGTCCCAGGACAGTTATAGTCAATGTCCAGTTCAACTAAAATGTTGGTTGAAAGACTCCTTTTTCTGGCACGATTGTAATCTGGGGGTCAGACAGGTTTTACATGGTCATAACTGCGGTCCATGGACAAGTATAGTCAATGTCCATTCACTAAATGGTGGTTGAAAAACTCGTTTTCCGGCACTTTTTAATCTGTGGGTCAACAGTTTTAAGGGTCTTAGCTGGCGGTCCATGACAGGGTTTTTGTCAATGTCCAGTTCAACAAAAATGGTGGTTGAAAGACTCCTTTTTCAGCACTTTTAATCTGGGGGTCAGACAGTATTAATGGTCATACTGCGTCCAGGACACTTTCTAGTCATGTCCATATGAAAACTAAAATGGTGGTTGAAAGACTCCTTTTTTCCGGCACTTTTTATCTGTGTGTCAGACAGGTTATGGGTCAATCGCTGCACTCCAGGACAGGGTTGTCAATGTCAGGTTCAACTAAAATGGAGGTTCAAAGACTACATTCTTCCGGCACTTTTAATCTGTGGTCATGCAGGTTTTAGGGTCCATGCTGCGTTCCAGACAGGGATATACAATTTCCAGTAAAATGATGGTTCAAATAATAGCTGCCTTCTGGCACTTTTTTCATTGTGGGGTGATGCAGGTTAAGTGTCATGCTGTGGTACAAGACAGGGATAGTGAATGGTGTGTTACTTTTTTTCTGTGGCTTTTATAGCCTAAGTTTGTGGCCTAAGATTAGCAGGTATCCATTTGACTGTGTTGGCTGTTATTCCATCTCCTCCAGCCCTGTTGTGGTGTAAGATGAAGGTGTTGTTGCTCTCCCATAGACTTTAATGGATCACGCTCATAGTCGACTGCTCACTATCGAAAAACCTAATCGATGGTCGGCCGACTATCGACTATCGCCCGATGTCGATAGCCAACGTAATCGCTCAACAGTAATGCTAATACATTATAAGCTGTGTTAGTCTGACACAGGCAGTGAACAGGGGCATCTCACATCATGCCTTTCGTACCAGACAGTCCTGGGCTTACCACCTATGTCCCCTGGGCTGACTGTTCAGCCATTTCCTGGGCTCTGTTGGGTCACTGGGCAATCTGATCACCCGACAGAGCAGAGAAACCCTTTGATTGCGCTGTGGTGCCGATCCACGGCAATCAAAGTGTTAAAGCACTGGGGAGCGGAGGTTTCCCCTGCTCCCCGATGCTCACAGGAGCTGCACTGGGATCAGAGCCATGTAGTACCGACCCGATCCCAGCGCTGCTGCGGCCCCGGGCGCCGCAAACTCCAATGTCCAAAACACGTTGCTACAGACGAACGACCTGAAATGCCCACTGTCAAAAGATGGTGGGCGGTCGTTAAGGAGTTAAGGTATGTTCACACAGTGTATAGCAAGGCGTACTGTGCGCTCTACTATATGTCAGGCGTTTTAGAAGTACGCACTGGCCAGTCCATACTTCTAAAATACTGCTGGGCCAGCCCCATTCACTTTCATTTTTTCCCTCATGTAACGTGCAGGAAGATGTGAACAAGCCACCACTAACCTTCCCTCACCCACCCTCCTGTCGAGGTGCACTCCGTCCGCATCGACTCCCCCATCCAACCTCCCAAGTGTCTGTTGTTTATTCGTCCCAAGAGCCCTTCCACCACCTTCCTCGACCCATTCGCGTTCCTGGGCTCCTTCACTTTCTCTCCACTGACATCCCCACTATTATCATGGAGATTTCACCCAATCGAACCCCCGCTCCACTACTAACAAACCCTTTCACCTCCTCTCCTTGGGCCTCACCCAGGGACCTTGGCCACTCAAAAAGAGGAACACACTGGCCCTATCTTCACCCCCCGTTTGCCCTACCAACACCCAAAACTCTCCTTTCCCATCTCTGACCACAACCTGCTCACTTTTCCAAAAAATTCCACGCCCGGCCCCCCCCCCCCAAATTACGCCCCCCGGGGAAAAAACCTACAACACCTTAAAACCCCGGCATTCTCTCTGAATCTTTTCTCCCCTTCCCCCTTTTTCTTTTCACTGACCCAAATAGCCCCCACCTTCTACAAAAACACAATCACTTCCACTCTTGACAGGTCGCCAATCTCACACACAACAGCAGCAAAATCAACAACACCGGGCCAAACAGACCCCCCAAAACGCTGAGGCGAGCTTCCAGAATTGTGAACGCCGCGGGAAGAAAACCCTCCACCACGACTTCACCTCATACAAACAACACTGCTACATTTAAATCTGCACTCTCACAGCCAAAAGGCTACTTTCCCACCCTCATACCTCCCTGCTCCAACCCCGACAATTTTAAAAACCTTCAACGCTCCCCTCCGCCACCAGCCCCCCCTCCCCCATCTCTCCTCCAGCAATGCTTCCCCATTACTTTTCTTAAAAGATCAATCTCATTAGAAAAACTTCACCCCACAGTCCCCTCGTCTATCTCTTTTCCGGCAGTGCCCCAACCCATTACCCCTTCTCATCACTCTTCCCCCCTATTTTCCCCTTCTCTCTGTCACCATAAAGCTCCCCATCTACTGTCCATCCCAACACCCTCACTCCCTGTAATCTTGCCCACTCCACCCACCCACCCCAGACCTCATGCTTCTATCACCCAGCCCCTCCCCATCTCGTCAACCTATCATTAACCTCGGGCATTCCCTTCCTTTTTTAAAACTGGACCATCACACCCATCCTTAAGAAACCATCCTTGCCCCCTCCTCACGCCCAACTATCGCCCATCTCACTGCTTCCTTTCGCCTCAAAACTCCCGAACAACACGTCTATCTTCAACTTTCCTTACTACCCCCAAAATCTTCCTTACCCACTGCAATCGGGCCCCGACCCCACCCTCTACAAAAAACCGCCCAAAACCAAGCACCAAGCCTAGCAACGCAAAGCCTCCCCCCCCCCCACTCTGTGCTTCTCCTCCTAGCCCTGTCCTCCGCCTTTGACACTGTCACCATCACTCCTCATACAAATCCTCCCCCCCCGGGCATCAGGTTTGGGCCCCTTTCCGGGATATCCCCCCTACCCACTGTCGGACATTCAGGTCTCTCACTCACGCAACCTCCTCCTTTGCCCGCTCTCGTTGGTGTCCCCGGGGGTCGTCCTGGGCCCACTTCTTTTCTACTACACTTTTTGGCGGGGTAAATAATCTTGCATGGCTTTCTTCCCACCTTAGTGATAACCCAACTCTACATCTGGCCCAAAAATTTTACCCTCTATCTCCCGGATCCCTGACTGTCTTTTCCATACCTCCTACTTCTCCTCACGTCCCTGAATTTAAACGTGAAAAAAACTAATTTCATCATTTTTCCACCGTCCCACCCATCCCTCCACCTACTTCTATACAGTCAAGGCTACACTCCTCACCACTCTAAAAAGTCCGCTGCCTTGGGATAACCCTTATCCCAAACTGTCCTTCAAACCGCACACCAAACCCTCACCTCCACCGCCGCCTCCACCTGAAAAATATCCCCGTATCCCTTTTATTCCTTAACTTCGAAAGCACAAAAAAGCCGCCATGCCCTCGTTCTCACGCCTAATATTGCAACATCCTTCCGCGGCCCCCCGCTCACCCTCGCTCCCCCCAATCCACCTTAATCTGCTGCCCCCTCTGATTTCCCTCTCCCCCATACTCCTTGCCTCCCCCCTGCCAAACCCTTTACTGGGTCCCCTTGCCCCGCGAATCCATTCAAGTTAGCAACCTTACCCACAAGGGTTTCCCTGACCCCCTCCCCTCCATACATCTCTGCTCTAATCCAGATATCTCCCCTCAAGCAAAATCCGCTGCTCACAGGACCTTTTTCTCTGCTCTCCCCCTTTTACCCCCCACAACCTCTCCAAGACTTTTCCCGTGCTTCACCCCCTCAACTCACTGCCCCAACACATCAGACCTCCCCACTCTCACCCGCCCAAAAGCAACCCGAAAAAACCCCCTTCAGATTGCCTACAACCAACAATAACCCCCTGTCACTACACTATCCACAACCCTGTTGCCCCCCACCTTGCTCTTCCCCCCTTCCTTTTGATGTAAGCCCTCACGGGCAGGGGGGGCCTCTTCCTTCTGTACCAGTTTTAGTTATAACTTGTACCTTTTACTTGTTTTACCCATTTATGTATGAAACCAGAATGTACAGCGCTCTGGAACCAAGGGCGCTCAAAAATAAATAATAAAAATAATAATAATAATAATGCCCTCTTTTTCCTGGCAAAGTACATGTCTTTCTCCAAAGGGAGTTTTTAAACATACTTCAGGGCCTCTTGCAGCACAATTACAAAGTGGCTAAAAAGTGTGGGGGGTGGGGTCAGCCCCCACCCAGAAAAAAGTGAGGGGACCAGTTCCCTCCACGTCCCTCCCTAAAAACATACTCATATCTCCTCAGATCCAAAAATCCATTATTAAAGAATATAATCTACTTTAAATGTTATATTGACAACCTTATATTTATATGGAAAGGGCCATGGATTCACCTCACATTCCCTTCCTACATCAACAACAACCTTGGGATCTGAATTCACCAAAGTTTTTTAGCAACACTGAATTGTGGTTCCTGGCCTGGTTCTCTATCATGATAAGAAAAAATCAGATCAAAGGGCACATTTTAAAAAAGTTACTCAAAAGCAAGGGTTTCCCCCCTCTGGTTGCTCAAGTGAAGAAAAGCCCAAAAAAATTCCTCAAAAGCACTACCTTCAGCATAAGAAAACAAAAAATGTCACCACAAAAGCGGATTTATCTTTTATAACCACCTGCTTCTCTCAGCTTAAAGCTTTACAACACTTGGGGCAACATGTATGAAAACTGTCTAGGTCTAAAATTCTCTTTGTTGCCCAAAGCAACCAATCAGACCGCCCCTCTTAAAAATTTTCCCGAACTATAGAAATGAAGGGGGACTTGATGGTTTGTTTTTGGGGAACAAAGTTTGTTTTAGACTTAGACACTTTTCATACATGAGCCCCTTTCTGTCCAAACATGGAACATTCTCCATTATCCTTCAAAGCCCTTATTTCCAGCAAAACCCAGAATCATATACCATAAAGTGTAGACCCTAAAGAATATCCTGGCTCCATCTAAGCTGCGTGCGCATGCAACCAGTTCCGAGATCTCTGAACAAAGGGGGAAAGGAATTATTAAATGCAATCATCCAACATGCAAATGTTGTTCTTCGCTTCTTTGTCAAAATATGTATTTTTTTTCCACTACTGACAATACATATAAGATCCGTTCCCAATTATCCTGCAACTCGACCTGTGTCATATATCTTATCACCTTATTCATGTAAAAAACAGTATGTGGGAAGGACTATTACAAAGCTGTCTAAGCGTTTAAATAATCATCGTTTCAATATTAAAAATAAAAAGCCGATTCATAGTCTCCCAAAGCATTTCAGTCTTGAGCATAATGATGATCCAAACCCGCAGTATCAAATTCTGTCCATTGAATAAATACCATTAGGAATATCTAATCGTTTCCAGAGCCTTATCAATTGGGAAATGTACTGGATCTTTGAGCTCAATACCTTGGCACTTTGTGGTTTAAATGAGACCCAATTGATCCAATAATTATACCCTTTGTAATAAATATTTCATACACATAAATTTTTTCTCAGTTACCCTATCACATTATATTATATCAATTATCGATTTTCCATTAATCACCATATATTACATAGTTCACCTATTTTCATACGGCATACATTTACAACCATTTTTTTTTTATTATTATTATTATTACTAAGTATTTTAGAGCGCCATTGAATCCAGGGCGCTGTACATTCGAGGGGGTTACATACATAACATAAATCAAACGAGTACAATGATAAGTGAATAATGACAATTGGCACGACAGAGGGAGAGAGGACCCTACCCGCGAGGGCTTACAATCTACAAGGAGGGGGAAAGAGACAGGAGGTGAGGGGCAGACATGTTTGTGGAGGAAGTAGTGACAACAGGTTAGTGTAGGTTATAAGCAAGCCTCAAGAAATGAGTTTTCAGGTTGCTTTTGAAGGTGGTGAAAGTGGGGGAGATATTTATTATATATATAATTATATATATATTTATATATTAAAAGCGCACCATAGATGTACCCTTTTGTGAGCTACTTTTCACTTAACATAACTCCATCTCCTACTACATCCCTCCTTATATGATTCCCACATTGTTCATCTACTCAATTTCATCCATTCATTTTTTCAGATTTTTTCTTTAACTGAAAAACATCATAACAATTTTGCTTGATAGAAATAGTAATGCATATTAATTCCAGAAATCAGTTTAATTCATTCTATGGATACTAAATTATCATACTCTGAGTACATTTACATTATCACTCATCTAAAGATTCATATTATCACTCATTTAAATATCACATGATCTCTTTTCACATATATTTTTTTTATTGCTGCATAATAAAATTTCTTCTAAACCTTTTTTTCCCTAACTTTTGAATTATTTTGGAAAGTTTACTTGGGTTCTTTCCCTTGCTGCTGCTCAAAAAAGTTTCTTCTAAACCGTTTTTTTCCTTTCTCTATTTAGCTATTTTTTAATAGAATTTTAACACATTTTTAAACAGTCTATCAAACATTTTTCCTATTTATAAAGTTTTTTCTTGTAATCTTTAACATTATGATGCCATTATATGTAATAGTTATTTAAAGAGAACCTGTCACATAGTTTTTGCCCCCCTGGCTAATGGCAGAACAAGCTAGTGTCAAACCTGCTGTTTCCAGTGCTGTGTCCCTTATTCTGTAAGATGCTGGAGTTTTCATGTATTTAATGCTCAAATCTGCAGTTTTCAGCCAGAAGAGTCATTCGAAGAGCCCTTCAGAGAGTCAGTTTTTTTTTAAACCCGGCCAATCGGAGGCTAGCCCCGCCCACCTCAACTGACAAACCTATTACTTTGAATAGGTAGAAACATGTGAATAACTGTCAGTGGGCGGGGATAGTCTTTGGTGGGCGGGACTAACACCTAATCATGAATAAGATTTGAGGGGTAAATGCTCTAAAACTGCTGAATCTTACAGAATAAGGGACACAGCAATGGAAACAGCAGGTCTGACACTAGCTTGTGCTGCCCCCAGCAAGGGGGGCATAACCTATGTGACAGGTTCCCTTTAAGATGTTGGTTTGCAAGCTTTATTCATTTCACCTGAGGAAGCGTGGCATGTGCCCATGTGAAACGCGTAGTACCTTTGTTCTTATTTCTTTTACACTTTATGTTTTATGTATTTTAATGATTGTTACTTGCTGAAATTAAAACTGACATAGTTTATTTGAAACGTTTCCCAGTTCCTATATTGTCAGCTTCAGCCAAAAACTTTATTTTTATTGCGCTTTGCATACCTACTGCTTGAGCACCACCATAGGTCCGTATTATATACCTCATCCAATTAATTCACATGAAAGAAGGTTATTATTAAAATTCACTTTAGTGAAAGAAGCAAATTGTATTTATTTGGTTTCAATAGAAAACGTTATGTCCATGAGAAAAGAATGAACCCAAAGTGTCAGTAAATGGAGAGGGAGGAAGTGTCATCATTGCATTGGATGTCATATATCTAGATTTTTCTAAAGCATTTGATATGGTGCCACATAAAAGGTTGATAAGTAAAATGACAATGCTTAGACTGGGGGAAAATGTTTGCAAGTGGGTAAGTAACTGGCTCAGTAATAGAAATCAAAATGGTGGTGATTAATGGTACATACTCAGACTGGATCCCTGTTACTAGTGGGGTACCACAGGATTCAGTATTGGGCCCTTTTCTCTTTAATATATTTATTAATGACCTTAAAGAAGGATTGCACAGTAGAATATCAATCTTTGCAGATATTAAGCTTTGTAAAGTAATCAACACAATAGAGGATAATACGTTATTACAAAACGATCTGGATACGTTGGAGGCCTGGGCAGAGAAATGACAGATGAGGGTTAACACAGATAAATGCAAGGTTATGCACATGGGGAGAAAACATCCATTCCATGGTTGCTTGTTAAACGGAAAACCGCTGGGTAAAAGTGACATGAAGAAGGATTTGGGAATCCTAGTGGACAGTAAACTTAATTGTAGCAGCCAGTGTCAGGCAGCAGCTGCCGAAGAAAATATGATTATGGTATGTATTAAGAGGGGCATAGATGCACAAGATGAGAACATCATTCTCCCATTATACAAGTCACTGGTCAGACCACTTGTTTATCCGAGAGGTATTTTTTGGCCGTGTGCATGGAGAAAAGCTCCCCCCCCCCCCTTCACATAGACATATTCATCTTCCGTCCGAAAACCGGTCAGAAGAATGAACAGGAGGGACTGGTGCACTTCACAAAATAGATGGCATCATGAGGAAAGAAGATTATGTGGCAATACTGAAGCAACATCTCAAGACATCCGCCAGGACGAGAAAGCTTGGACGGACAGACGCCGTCCACATGGACAGTGACCCAAAGTATCCGGCCAATCTGGTTCCAAAGTTGCTTAAGGATAACCAAGTCAATGTTTTCCAGTGGCCATCACAAAGCCCTGATCTCAATCCTATTGAAAATGTATGTGCAAAGCTGAAAAGGCAGGTGTGAGCAAGGCGACCTACAAACATGGCTCAGTTACACCAGTTCTGTCAGGAGAAATTCCTACCAACTCTTGTGAGAAGCTTGTGGAAGGATATGCAAAATGTTTGACCCAAGTCATACATTTTAAGGGCAATGCTACCAAATACTAATGAAATGTATGTAAACTTTTGACTTTGCAGAAAGTAATAAAAAGTTCCTTAAATGTTCTCTCATTATTCTGGCATTTGGCAAATATTAATAATTTTGGTAATCCTAATTGACCTAAAGGTAAGGTTTATTCTGATTTCATGTCAGTCAGTGAGAAAAACATGCATACAGTATGTGCTTTAAGTTTTTATGTTTGCAGATATTATTAGTACTTTTTCAATGTGGCCGGTGAGCTTACTCATAGGCTGACACTTCCTGCTCCATAAAACTTAATTTAAAGCAGTCTCCTAATAATTATCACAGATAGGATTGCAAAATAGTAACATCTATGTAAAGATCACATAAGATCTACCATTCATAATTGGTCACATCTTACCTCCTCCCCCTCTTTGCACACTGTCCTTTGCACAGATAGAGAGCATGCTTTGGAAGCAATAACTCAGGCAACAAAGCTTTACATACCCTGAGTGGCTCATGCCTTATAGGTTTCTTACATTCTTCTTGATTCACGTTTTCCACATACTTTGATTGAACTTGCATGTAACTATGTAAGTATGTATGTAAGTTATTCATCTATGCAGACATCTCCTAGATAGAATAATACAAGGAATTGTGCTCTCTCTCCATTTCAGGAAACTTGCATAACTGAAAACACCAACAGTTGATTGATATATTCTCAACAAACCAGTCGGCTAAATTCTGAGCTTTAAAACCAATTACTCCTTCATTGGTACAATTCATCCAAGTTTATGATTCCCTAATGAAAACACGAATGCCATGCACTTATATACATTGTTTCAAGAACTGCAAGAACTAAAAAAACAGTGACACTGGCAAAATTTCTAAAGCATTTTTAAAATATTATTTGGCTTTATAAAAATTAAGGGCGACGTGTATGATCGGGATTTGCGCCCGATTTCTGGCGTATTCTGCGCCTCACCGGCCCGAAACCCCGGTCGGAGGCAGGGATGCGATGTTAGGCGCAACCTTCGCCACTTTCGGATGCACCTCACATGAAGGGGCGTGTAATAGGCGCGGTGTGGGCGTTCTGGGGTGGGACGCGGTGCATTCGTATACTCCAAGGCATGTATGATCGCGAGTCGGCAAAGTGCGGCACATTGCAGCGCTCGCTAGCTCCGACAGGCAGACCTAGTTGATTCTGGTCTAAATGATCCAGCGGAGGCGAAGTGAAGCGAGATCGTAACATGAGAGGAAACATATAGAAGATCGCAAAAGAAATCTCGTCTCTCAGCTCCATGAGGCATGGAGTATGATTCCAAAAAAATTGCCTTTATTAGGTGTAAAACATTATCAGAAAAAGAGCTCAAACCTTCTTTAATAAAAAAAAAAAAAATCACTTTTCAAAAATCAAGAACAGCGCTACATCAGGAAGTAGGATCGTGGAAATTGCCGGGAAATACAGTAATTCAAAGTCTGTAAGCGCTTCTCATTGGTCGGCATAAACCAGCCAATCAGAATAGGAGTTACAGTGACCCATTAAAACCTAGGGAGAAGTATTGATCAATCAAATTCAAAGGTGGGACCGTTCAAAATACAGTAAAAATGCAGAAAAGAGCTGATTGGTTGAGCTAGCGGGGGCTTGGCAATCTTGTCCAATTAGAATAGGAGAGACAGGGACCCATTATAACCTATGGAGGAATATTGACCAATCAAATTCAAAGGCGGGACAGTTAAAAATACAGTAAAAATGCAGAAAAGAGCTGATTGGTTGAGCTAGCGGGGGCTTGGCTATCTCAGCCAATCAGAGCACGAGCTACTTTGTCCCATTGTAGTCTATGGCCAGAACGGGCAATTAAATCTCGGCTCTCAGCACCGTGCGGCATGGAGTATGATATGATCATTTTTATTAGGTGTAAAATATTATCCGAAAAAGAGCTAAAACCTTCTATGAACATAAATCAATCAAATCCCTAACAACGCGTTTGTTGCCGAGACCGGTGCTACATCAGGAATTAGGATATAGAGAATTGCCGTGAAATACAGTAATTCAAATTCTTTAAGCTCTTCTCATTGGTCGGCAAAAACCAGCCAATCAGAATAGGAGCGACAGTGACCCATTATAAGCTATGGAGAATTATTGACCAATCAAATTCAAAGGCGGGACAGTTCAAAATACAGTAAAAAGGCAGAAAAGAGCTGATTGGTTGAGCCCAGGCGGCAGATATGAATCCACCAATCATATGTAGTGCATCTATTTTGAGTGGAGAAAGAAGGGCGCGATAGAAGGGCGCCCTAAAAGTTATTACTGTCTATGGGAAATATTCTAGTACTGTGATTGGTTGGGGGGAAGAGGGGCTCGTCCAGCTTAGCCAATCAGCGGCTGAGCTACCTTCTCATAGAGTTCTATGGGGAAAAGAAATGCAGAGCGAGCTCTGTTTGTGATTGGCTAAGTTAAAAGAGGTGCGGTTATTTGGACCAATGGGAGAGCGAGCGACGCTCTTATGGGTTTTCTAATGCAATCTATAATAAAACTGTACATGCCCGAAATAAAATGATAATACTCCCGAAGTTGTACCGATCTGTATATAAAATGAACAATAGTATGGGGGTAACGAAAAAAAAATATTAATTCAATAAATTCATTTTTATTTCTTTATTTTCGTTAGCCACTGATCAATAGTATGGGTGTAACAACTCTTGAGTCAGAGTATCTAGTTATGCTTATTTCTGTGCAACAGACAGAATTCCTGTGGCTAGTTATACACAGCACAGAATTTTGGTTGGTTTTTCTGTTGATTCAGAATTTTAAATCCACTGAAACACCGACCGTACCCAGCGCTGTGTAGACTTCAATAGAAAATCTGTGCTTTAGTTTATACACCACAGATGTTTTTACTGAGGTATTCCTAAAAAGAAAACTGACCAACGGAATATAGAACATGTTCTACATTCCGCGGGACTGACAGCGGATTCCCGCAGCCCTAATGTACTGGGCCACTATGTATCTGAAATCGGACCGCCGTTTTTTGAGCAAAAACCACGCAAAAAAAGGCAATGTGGCGTGGTCCAGCACTTTGAAAATGGCGTCAGATTTTGCACGGAATTTTCAAATTACTGTGTGGATCTAGCCTAATCTCCAAAAATACCTAATACAGCTACACCTCAACTTTATCAAAATACAGAATGATGCAAGCTGTTGCATAGCGTTTATCACCCTTCACACACTCACACCTTCATCCCCTTCTATCTCTAGCCTTCTTCCCAGATTTTAGCAAGTTACAGTTTTCTTTCCCATATGAATCTTTAGGAAAAGAACAAATACTGATGCCTAAGCCTTTAGAAGAACCCATGCTTTCTTATCAGCAGATGCAGTAAACATTATGGACGACATGTATGAATCCTGGCAATGACAGGCCAGTTCTAAATAGCTTTAATGTAGTGTAGAATGCACCAGAATATATGAACCTGTTCTTCTGCAGCTCATACATACAGGCGCAGTCTAGTGCCAATATGACAAGTCTGGCTCAGGCACCAGCTTTAACTTGGTCTGTCTTTTCTAAATGTAATGCACCTAGGTTTGGCTTCCCATATTCATAAATGTATCTAATCCTATGAATGTGATACGACAAGCCCCCAGAATTCCTCCAAATCTTTGCCGCATTAAAAAGTGTCTTTGGCGCATTACAAAGGGACTTATAGTGCCAAAGTTTGGAGTGCGCCTGTTCATAAATTCTTTTTGGCTCAAAGTACACAAGAAAACTGACGCAGCCCCATTCATACATCTCACCCTATGTCTAGAAATGTATTGTAAAACATTATGGGCAACATGTATGAATGGGGCTGCGCCAGATATCTGGCGTCTTTTCAGCCCAATATCAGGCGCAACACAGTTCATGCATTTTTAAATCTCCAGCACGCCACTCCGAGGACGGATTGCATAGTCATTTGTACTGCGCCCAATTTGGGTGGGCATGTGGGAGGTGGGGCGCATTAGAACCGTAGCGTATTTGTAGCTATGGCATTTCTGGGCGTATTACAGCCGGAACATGTAGCGCCTGTATGCTAGAATACGCCTGATTTTTGACCCGCTGTAGAGCGGGTTCATACATCATGCGCATTCTAGACTAAAGTTATGCATCTGAAATTTGCCGTGTTAATGTCAAATTTCATACATGTCGCCCTATATTGTTTCTTTTGCGTACACAACAATACACACATTGAATTTTTTTTCTATACTGTTCATTATGTTATTTCATTAACTATTCTTCTGTATCCTGAACAAATCTGCATTGTTTTTTGTCCATCTATTAGGAAAAATCAATGAAAAGAAATTCCACCACAAGAAAAAGAATACATGAGGGTGGGGGTAAAGCAAAATGGTGGGCCATCAAAGTTGCCAGATAATATGACAAAAGCACTTAACAGTAGATAAATACTGTATCATCTGAATCAAAGACATGTCTGCAATCTGAAGTAAATAGACATACAGTGATATATTTTGTTACCTTTGTGGTATGTTCTTTTATTGACTTCAGTTATGAAACACTGAGTACACTATGAAGTAAATCCTGCATAAAAACAGTTACAGGATACCTATAGATTTTAAAATGGTCAAAGTGACATGTTAGAAGACTTAATTTTTGTAACACACAGTAATGAAAGTCTCTGCTTCTGACTGATGTTAGAAGATTTGACCTGTGGGGGTTGATAGCCAATCAGACTACTAAAATGAAGAGGAAGAAAAGCTTATACAGGCGTTAAACCTTTTTGTTTCTAATTGGGTTTCCTCAGAGAGCTGAGTGTGCAGTGTTTGGATTCTTAGAAAGTCTATGATCCATGAGTTTCAAAAGCTCAACTATAGGACACTGATGTACAGTCGGATTTTTAAGCGGATTCAGTATTTAGAATCCCCAAAGATCCGACTGTAAATCATCTCCATAGACCTGAATAGAAAATCCTATTTTGATATTTTCTATTGTCGGATTTCAAAATTGCGATCTTGAAAAAAATTAGAAAATGTTCTACAGTATAATCTGTTGTATTACAGTTCAATATTAATGGGTCTGCCGAAATCCGAAAAACCACCCGCAAAATCCGTGCAGAAAACCACAGTAGAAAAAAAACAGAATTTGTCAGTATTTTATATTGCCATTAGAGATGGCCGAATTTCTCAAAAATTAGATTCGGTGACTTCGCCGAATTTTCCGACAAAATTAGTTTCGGTCCAAATTGCTTCGGGACGAATCACGTTAAAAAACAGCTATTTCCAGGCTGCACAGAGCATGTAGGGTGCTGTAGAACATTGTGCCATGCTTAAATATGCAGAGGGAGCTTGGTTTGGTCTTCATTCAATGTTGTGTTTTAGTATGACACACAGATGACTGCCGCTGCTCTTAGAATCGCTTCACTATAAAATTCCCTGGGCACTTAAGAGGGCAAAACTGACCAAAAAACTGAAGCGGAAATGAAGCCTGACAAAGTAATGGCAGCGCCAGCTGGAAAAAATCAAGCTGAGGGCTCAGGTGGCAACATCAGTATGCCACAGAGTGGCACAGTGACAGAGTGTGGAGGGCAAGGCAGCAGCCACAGCAGCAGCATGAGGTCAGACACTGGCACAATGACAGAGTGTGGAGGTCACGGCAGCAGCAACAGCAGCAGCATGAGGTCAGACAGTGGCACAATGACATTCTGGAGGTGGCAAAAACAGGAGTAGGCCACAGAGTGGGACAATGACACAGTGTGTAGGTCACGGCAGCAGCCACAGCAGCAGCATGAGGTCAGACAGTGGCAAAATGACAGAGTGTGGAGGTCACGGCAGCAGCAGCATGAGTTCAGACAGTGGCACAATGACGTTCTGGAGGTGGCAACAACAGGAGTCGGCCACAGAGAGGCACAATGACACAGTGTGTAGGTCACGGCAGCAGCCACAGCAGCAGCATGAGGTCAGACAGTGGCACAATGACATTCTGGAGGTGGCAAAAACAGGAGTAGGCCACAGAGTGGCACAATAACACAGTGTGGAGGGCACAGCAGCAGCCAGAGCAGCAGCATGAGGTCAGACAGTGGCACAATGACATTCTGGTGGTGGCAAAAACAGTAGTGTGCCACAGAGTGGCACAATGACAGAGTGTGGAGGTCACATCAGGAGCAACAGAAGCAGCATGAGGTCAGACAATGGCACAATGACAGAGTGTGGAGGTCACGGCAGCAGCCACAGCAGCAGCATGAGGTCAGACAGTGGCACAATGACATTCTGGAGGTGGCAAAAACAGGAGTAGGCCACAGAGTTGCACAATGACACAGTGTGGAGGTCAAAGCAGAAACAACAGCAGCAGCATGAGGTCAGACAGTGGCACAATGACAAATTCTGGAGGTGGCAAGAACAGGAGTAGGCCACAGAGTGGCACAATAACAGAGTGTGGTGGTGGGTGGCAATACCAGTCCCTGGTAAAGATGGTGGTAGGCAGATGGAGAAACTGTCAGCAGATGTGTGGCAGCAGGTGGGTGGCAGCATCAGAATAGTGGCTGAGGCAGGTAGTTTGAACCCATACTAATTTCTCAAAGTTTTGGTGAGGCGTCATCGCTGATGTAATCTGACACCTAAGGCATTGGTGTGTGGAAATCCTGGCCGATCCACGCCTGATTTATCTTGACAAAGGTCAGTCGTTCCACATTTCCCGTGGACAAGCGGGTTCTCCTTGGGGTAATGATGGCCCCCGCCGCACTGAACACCCGCTCTGATGCCACACTACTGGCCGGGCAGGACTGCTTCTCCACTGCAAACTCGGCAAGTTGCGGCCACACATCCAGGTTGGCTGCCCAGTAGTCCAGCGGACCTTCTAACTGGGGTGCCAGAGTGCATCTGGACCGAGAGATGATGGCAAAGAGAAACAATTCTCTTCTGCAGAGGTGGTGGAGCCTTGACTGGCTGCAATGCCATGTGTGCCACTGGGCGCTGCTGTTGCTGCGGCTGCTGGATGGACCACCACATCTGAGCCACGTTTCTCCCAGGCCACCGGATGGTGACGCTGCATGTGTTGACGCAGGGTCGTGGTGCCAACGTTAGATCCCTTGCCAAGCTTCACTTTCTGTCCACAGATTCTACATATACCCATATTCGGCTCCTCCGGTGTCTTAGCAAGAAACTGCCACACCGCCGAGTAGCTGATTTTATCGCCAACGCTCCGCACTGAGTGAGTACTGCCGCCGCTGCCTCGCTGAGCCCCTGTGACGCTACTTTCTTGGACCTGCGAAGCAGGTTTTCTACCCCGTGGCCGCTTGGCTCCCGACCTCACACTGCTGCTACCCTGCTGACTCATGGCCACACAACCCACTTGCTGGCTGCGCCGCTGCCTGACGCGCAAGCTGACACCCTCTTTTCCTGATGATAACGAAGCCCTTGCTTCACCCGGCTCCCAAGTGCGGTCGGCTGCATCATCATCGATTTGTGTTTCATCGTCACTGCTGTCCTCATCACCGGTCTTGGTATGCAGAGGCTGAACCCTCACAACATGACTTCCCATGACACTCTCCACATCTATACTTTGCCGCCTACTGCAAGAAGCAGGGGATATTGGCCCCATTTCTTCGCTGCCAAGTAGCTGCTGACTGCCCTCCTCAAATTATTCATCCTCGCTATATAGTGGCGCTGAGCCCAGACCACATAGTAGATCTCTGGCTGAGGGAACCGGATGGGACAGAGGTGGGTTGAGGACAGGTGAGGGCCGCTGACCTGCTCCTGGGCCATGCCAACTAAGGGTTGTGTCTGACGTTCCCACCGACTCAGATTGTAATCTGGGAGGAAGTGGATGACCTAGTCAACCAATCAAGAACCATTGGGTTGCTGAACAACACGCGGCCGCTAGATGACAGCGGCAGTTCCGGCCTCACAGAGTGACCCCTGCTGCGACGTCCCCTTGATGTGCTGCGACCTGGGCCTGCTCCAGGAATGTTTGTGCCACTTCCACTCGCAGGTGAAGAGCCTGCCACCTCCCCTGCCCCTGACATACTGTTTGTTCTAAAATGTACAGACACTGTTTTGATGAAAGATATCTGTATAGATAAATACACACCCTGTAATTTGACTCCAAATGAACCCACTAACAAGCTTGGGTAACCCTTGGATATAAATTGCGCTCCACAAATGGGCGGGAAAAAATTTTACTTGTATGTGCCTTTTAAAAACACTGTGTATTCTACTGAATATAAAAGCACAAACAGGCTTAATTAACCTTCGAATATGAATTATGCTACAGGCAAAATTTATTTTTTGCCGGTGAAAAAGAACATTTCTTTTACTAAGTACAACTGCAGAAAAATACTTAGTTAACCCTTGGATGTAAATTGCGCAAAAGAAATATGCTGCCAACAATTACAGCTTTGTAGAGTGTTAAAACAGCGTGTATTTTACGGAACACAACAACAGAAAAACTTGTAATTAACCTTCGGATATGAATTATGCAACAGGCAAAATTTCTTCTTTGACGGTGAAAAAACAACATTTTTTTTAATGAATACAAGAGCAAAAAATACTTAGTTTTAAACCCCTTTGGATGTAAAATTTCACAAAAGAAATGCTGCCAACAATTAACCAGCTTTGGTAGCTTGTTTTAAAAAAACATGTATTTTACGGAACACAACAACAAAAAACTTGTAATTAACCTTCGGATATGAATTTGCTACAGGCAAAATTTCTTCTTTGGCGATGAAAAAGAACGTTTCTTTTAGTGACCACAACAGCAGAACAACGCTTAATTAACCCCTAGATCTACAGTGGTGGCCAAAAGTATTGGCACCTCTGCAATTCTGTCAGATAATACTCAGTTTCTTCCTGAAAATGATTGCAATCACAAATTCTTTGGAATTAATATAGTAATTTATTTTTCCTGCAATGAAAAAACACAAAAGAAATGAAACAAAAATCAAAACATTTATCATTTCACACAAAACTCCAAAAAAGGCCGGGCAAAAGTATTGGCACCCTCAGCCTAATACTTGGTAGCACAACATTAGCCAAAATAACTGCGAAAAAACGGCTTCCGGTAACCATCAATGAGTTTCTTACAATGCTCTGCTGGAATTTTAGACCATTCTTCTTTGGCAAACTGCTCCAGGGCCCTGAGATTTGAAGGGTGCCTTTTCCAAACTGCCATTTTGAGATCTCTCCACAGGTGTTCTATGGGATTCAGGTCTGGACTCATTGCTGGCCACTTTAGACGTCTCCAGTGCTTTTTCTCAAACCATTTTCTAGTGCTTTTTGAAGTGTGTTTTCGGTCATTGTCCGGCTGGAAGACCCATGACCTCTAAGGGAGACCTAGCTTTCTCACATTGGGCCCTACATTATGCTGCAAAATTTGTTGGTAGTCTTCAGACTTCATAATGACATGCACACGGTCAAGCAGTCCAGTGCCAGAGGCAGCAAAGCAACCCAAAAACATCAGGGAACCTCCGCCATGTTTGACTGTAGGGACCGTGTTCTTTTCTTTGAATGCCTCTTTTTTTTCCTGTAAACTCTATGTTGATGCCTTTTCCCAAAAAGCTCTACTTTTGCCTTATCTGACCAGAGAACATTCTTCCAAAACGTTTTAGGCTTTCTCAGGTAAGTTTTGGCAAACTCCAGCCTGGCTTTTTTATGTCTCGGGGTAAGAAGTGGGGTCTTCCTGGGTATCCTACCATACAGTCCCTTTTCATTCAGACGTAGTACGGGTTGACACTGTTGTATACTCGGACTGCAGGGCAGCTTGAACTTGTTTGGATGTTAGTCGAGGTTCTTTATCCATCATCCGCACAATCTTGCGTTGAAATCTCTCGTCAGTTTTTCTTTTCCGTCCACATCTAGGGAGGTTAGCCACAGTGCCGTGGGCTTTAAACTTCTTGATGACACTGCGCACGGTAGACACAGGAACATTCAGGTCTTTGGAGATGGGCTTGTAGCCTTGAGATTGCTCATGCTTCCTCACAATTTTGGAGTCTCAAGTCCTCAGACAGTTCTTTGGTCTTCTTTTTTTTCTCCATGCTCAATGTGGTACACACAAGGACACAGGACAGAGGTTGAATCAACTTTAATCCATGTCAACTGAATGAAAGTGTGATTTAGTTATTGCCAACACCTGTTAGGGGCCACAGGCAAGTTACAGCTGCTGTTAATTACACAAATTAGAGAAGCATCACATGATTTTTCAAACAGTGCCAATACTTTTGTCCACCCCCTTTTTTATGTTTGGTGTGGAATTATATTATATGGCCTTATGACAATTCTTTTTGTGGTTTTCCATTGAAGACAAATTAAATGAAGATAATAATACCAAAGAATTTGTGATTGCAATCATTTTCAGGAAGAAACTGAGTATTATCTGACAGAATTGCAGGGGTGCCAATACTTTTGGCCACCACTGTAAATTGCGCAAAATAAATGAGCAACCAAAAATTATGTGGTATTTGGATTGTAGAAACACCATTTCTTTAACTGAATACAACAGGAACAGGCTTAGATAACCCTTGGATATTCAATGTGCTCAAGAACTGAGCAGATAGCATTAAAATGTATATGCAGCTGCATTGGACACACACTGGACTTCAGTTCCAATACCCCACAAAATCAGAAATAGAACATAAGAGAAGCAGTCTCTGAGACAAGCTGTGACACCCCCCAAAAATCGCTATATAAAAATGAGTTCTTTAGTATGAGATATCATAAGCAGCAGCAGCGGCAGCACCTTCCTACACAGCATAGTGAGAAGAGTGTGAGGAGCGAGCATGGCGCCCGGACTTCTATAGTGCGGTGACATCACAGAATCCCGCCGGTCTCTGATTAGCTTCATCTCTGCACATGTCATGCAGGCTATGCCTTTCTTCCTCCCAGACTTCTTTGCCCCATGTAACGCCATGTGCTCGCAGCCATTTTATCAATCAAAAACATGCTTGGTTCCTGCGAATCATCCCAAACTTCGACTTCGTTCAGTATCGAAGTTTTCCTGAAATTCCAAACGAATTCCACTTCGTTAGAATCAATTCAATGTAACAATTGATCCTTGTGGTCTTATTGGGATAAAAGCCTAATGCTAATCATGCAATAAATATTTAGCCTGATTAACTGATACCTGACGTTGTAGTTTTGTACGGTCACATGACAAAAATTATTCTTTTCTATACAATATGCTATACAAATACAAAGCAATCATATAGTGACATATTTTGCTGAACTTTGGCTAGTCAGCCTGCTTAGCAGTTCACATAACAATAAAACCGCTGACAATTACGCTTATATTATTTAGTCTTGGTAAAATAAATTTTTTGTAGAAATTCTCTGGAAGAGATAGGCCAAACAAGTTTAATACATTTACTTGATCAATATCTTTGAAAAGGTTGTCTATGAAGTATAGCTCTTTGTGGAGTATATCATTGAATTTAATGTTTTGCTCTGAAATGCAAGACTTTAAGATTTTAATTACATTCTGTTCAACTAGGGAAACTCGTGATATCACTGTCAGAATTCATACTAATGTCACTTTCAAAGTTGAAGTGCCTTAATACAAATTATTCTTACCAAATGGTTTGGTAAACATTGTATGTAAAGCATTTTAAAGACCTAGGGCCACATGTATACAAACTGGCTAGGTCTAAAACTCACCTTTGTTGCCCATAGCAACCAATCAGAGCACCCTTCTCATTTTTCCAGAGTACTATATGAAATTAAAGGGGCATTCTGATTTGTTGCCATGTGCAACAAAGTGAGTTTTAGACCCAGACAGCTTTCATACATTTTTCCCCTACTGTCTTACTGATGATATCCTCTTTAAAGAGAACCTGTCACATAGATTATGCCCCCCTTGCTGAGGGCAGAACAAGCTAGTGTCAGACATGCTGTTTCCAGTGCTGTGTCCCTTATTCTGTAAGATGCTGTCGTTTTCGTGTATTTAATGCTCAAATCTGCAGTTTTCAGCCAGAAGAGTCATTCAATGAGTTAGTATTTTACAAACCCCGCCCATCTGAGGCTAGCCCCACCCACCTCAATTGATAAACCTATTACTTTGAACAGGCAGAAACATGGGAATATGTCAGTGGGCGGGGCTGGCCTTTGGTAAGCGGGGCTAACACTTGCTCATGAATAAGATTTGAGGGGTAAATGCTGTAAAACTACTGCATCTTACAGAATAAGGGGCACAGTGCTGGGAACAGCAGGTCTAACATTAGCTTGTGCTGCCCTCAGCAAGGGTGACATAACCTATGTGACAGGTTCCCTTTAAGTCCCAAAGAAAATGTGTATGGTGTCAACAGTAGCTGTCTTGTAGCAGTGACATCTGCAGTTCTTCACATTAGAGGTCCCGTAACATTGTTCTGAACATAATTGGTTTCAACTATAACCATTTTAGTAAAATCCACATAGTCCTCATAGCAATAACATAATATTATCAATCAAAAAACCCAGATAACAATGCCACATCACAGTGCCACTGAGCAGCACCCATAGTACCCAAAATAAATAACAGCCATAGAGTCATAGCGTGTTCTAGTCATATAACCGGGCTACCACTGACTTTCAGCACTATGTGCTCTACTTCAAGAATCTTGCCAATCTTGCACATCTTGTTAAAGGGGTTGTCTCACCATATTGTTTCAAAGCCACAAACCTTTTGGCATTCATGCATCCTGTCTCTTCCTAGTTAGGCTGTGGGTGGTTCCATAGCAGGAATTTGCATATCAGATCCGTATTCACAGCACTTCTAATTGCTCTGACATGAGAGCAGGAGATCTTATCTATACTACAGAGAGCTTTATATCTCAAAGTAAACAAGTAATTAGAGATAGTTGTTAGAGATAACACACTCTCTTCTCAAGCTGCTAGCAATCCGACCTGTGGTGACGGCTGCTCTCACATGCCGACCTGTGTGCACTCAGAGAAGATAAAATCTCTCTTACCTCCTCAACAAGGCAAAAAAGCCAAAGCAATAAAAAAGTTAATCTTTGTAGTGAGAAAACCCCTTTAACTGCATCTTTTGTAAAATTGGAAAGAACAAATGACAACTTATGTCAATTATTTTCTTGACTTTTTTAATTTTAATGGTGCTCAAAAACGTTTGACAATTCACGATGCACATTTTTTCCCCAAGTGTAAATAGTGTAAAAAATTGGTGACACATTTTTACACAAATTTTGTAATGTTTCTGAAAATACAAGAAAAAGTAAAATTAACAAAATAAATAGGGACTATTTCAAGTTCACTTTTATGTCTTTCTTCTTTTTTCAACTCTACTTTATCTAATATTAAAACATTACCTTTTCCCAATTATGAGAGATACATAAAAATATAAATATTTACAGGACAACAGTGAGTTAAGAGATATCAGACATAAAGTAACTTCAATATATTAGGAATAAACACAAAACATGTATAAATAAACTTCTTGTAACCTTTAAACTATTAAAATTCTTTTTTTCAGGTTATCATTTCTGTAAACACAGAGTTAAGTCTAAGATTTCTGGATCATGTAGCATTTTTATGGAATGGGGTTGTGAATTTTGGTCCATTCAGTTTTATTTCCATTCCTTTATTATTGTACACAGCTTACAAATTTCCGCAAGCACTTTTGTATAAAATGTCAAAGAAATGCACTCAGCCATTCATAAAGTATGCCCTTTTTTAATGTAGTACATAGAGATTTCTTTGTTGATTCTTTTATTTTCTGGAATAATATAAAAGCAAAAATGTCAACAGCACATTCACAATATTCGTTAACTAGATGGATTTCAACATAATAGAAAACTGGGATAAGTGCAAGTCAAGCCTAACAAAATAAAGAGATAAGTGGCATGCAATGGCTGGAAAGCCGTGGGCTAGAAGTTCTGAGAACATTCATTTCACAGCCTCCTTTAATTTCTCCACCTCAAATTAATGGGAAAATGTAGATCTTTTGCCTTACCCCGTATGTGGTAGGTCATGGATGCTGTAGGACTACAAAGGAAACACTTCAATGTGTCACTGCTCCTGACAGCAGTATCCTGAACTACTTGGCTTGTTCACTAGCTGGAAGCTATGAAAGATCCTTTATGAAGCTTGCAAGCATTTTAAGATATTCGTAAGAAAACAATCTTACATCATCCCAATAAATAAGAAACATGAAATGCATCACTAAGCAATTAAATTAGACAAATTTTCATTAAACATTTTAATTGGTTTTACAAATACTAATCATGAAAGCTCTTATTTGCATCAACTTCATATGTAAGTTATATATACAATGTTTAATATTAGAGCTCACAGAAGTCAATGTGCCATCATACAAAGTGCCATCAAGGACTTCAGAGGGAAATGGTTTCCTGTAGATGCAAATTTTCTAGGGAAGAATATCTCTAAAATATGTGCCATCTAATTTCTGCACCCTCTTTCCTCCACAATTAATGTAATTAAGGATTGGTTACTGGTGCTCTTGGCAGCCAGGAGCCTGCTTCTATAACAAGAGGACAGGATATAATAGGACTGTCATAGCTGTAAACTATACTGCAATACATTAAAATTGCAGTTTAGTGTACAAAAAGTTGTATTACCTGGTTTAAGGGGATGTATCGCTTCATCAGTTCGGCTGTTTTCTTGTAGCTTGATTTTCTCAGCTCTTCAAATCCAGGGGCATTTCTTCCCCTTCCAGCTGGGTGTTTCTTAACTGAAGGGGGATGACAACATCACCCCCTCCACTGTTTATGCTCACTCCTGAGTTAGTGTGCTCCAGAGTCTCGGTCTAAGTCCACATGTCACTGTGTCATTCCTCTCCCTATGCAGTCTTATTTTGTAAGAGCTGTTTACATACCACAGGCCCGCATTCAGTCTAGACAGTCTTCTATGAACTCAGAGCACCAATCTTTTCTTATCTCACAGCTGGAGGTTTGTTACAGTTGAATCCAGTCTTCTATGAACTCATGCAGAGCAGCACAGATCTGTCTCCCTTCTATGTTTACACAAAGGATCATTTAGGCACCGAGGCACAATTCTGCTGTTTTCTGATTGTAGAAGCAGCTGCAGGGTTACTGTGCAGCTGCTGGCTGTGCAGAGTGTAATTATTGCCGGAACCTTATTCTGAGTAAGAGAGGCAGGAATGAACGCTCCTGTGAATACGACCGGGAGCTGAACAGAATGTAAATTTGTAGAGCCGTCAGCCAATGAAATGAAAGGAGGAGGAATCTGTCCAGCTATGGGGAACAGTGTTTACACAAAACAAAGGCAGACTGTGAAAACAAGACAGCTATGCAAATGACATCCAATTGCAAAGTTGCATGTTTTCACTGTCCCCTTATTCTGAAGACCATTTAATGAAATTAACCCCTTTAAGTACTCTGTAGGGGCACTGGTCTTTTAAAAAAAAAATTTAAAAGATGAAAAATTAAACGTTCAAAAAAACTGTCTTTTTCTTGGTATTGCAATGTCCACAAAGGTCCAAAATATTAAAATATAACTTTATTAACCTTGAACTGTAAATTCTGTATAAAAAAATACCCAGCAACAGAATTGCTGTTTTATGTTTTTCCTGACTCCCCAAAAAGTTTTCAAAAAGTTTTCAAAACGTCATATTTGTTATACAAGGGTACTTATACTAGCAGCAGGTCATTGTAAATTGCTGTATTATACATTTTTTGGGTCTTTTAATGCATTAAACCATATACAGTGAAGGGAATAACTATTTTATCCCTTGATGATTTGATTTGAAGTTTGCCCACCGACAAAGACATGAACAGTCTATATTTTTAAGGTTAGGTTAATTTTAACATTGAGAGATAGAATATCCAAAATTAAATCCAGAAAATCACATTGTACAAATTATATAAATTTATTTGCATTTTGCTGAGAGAAATAAGTATTTGATCCCCTACCAATCATTAAGAGATCTGGCTCCTACAGACCAGTTAGATGTTCTTAATCAACTCGTTACCTGCATTAAAGACAGCTGTCTTAAATAGTCACCTTTATAAAAAAGACTCCTGTCCATAGACTTAATCAGTCAGACGCTAATCTCTACAACATGGGCAAGACCAAAGAGCTTTCTAAGGATACTTAACTAAACAAAAGAGCTAGCTCACCACTCCTGAAGACTGGACTGCACGGATCCACTTGGTTACACAGAGTGAATTTACATGATGAAAGAGATTGATCCAGCAATACGAATGTAGAATTAAAATGTCCAGTTTATGATAAATCCATTAAAAAAACTGATGGCAATAGGCACAGGTGAAGAAGGTTACATTTTATTATGTTTCTCTTTTTCATATATGTTTATTATGTTTGAAAACACCCCTATATAAGCATCCAAATCCCCTGCAGAACAATTCCTATTGATTCCAATGTAAAATCTGTGCCACCGTTAACACAATGCAAATTTTACTCGTGTTTTTGCGGCGAGCATTTGGAAATGATTTTACTTGAGTAAATTTATTTGCCTTGTCAATTCTTGAGGTGTTTTGAGTAAAATTCTCATAGGAAACAATGGGGATCGGAATTTCAGCGCAGGAACGTCTCAAAACACACTCCATGGAATGTTCTTGAGGCATTTCCTCACCAAAAATATGTTTCAGCACAAGCTGGATCTCTGTACTCTAGTATTCTGTACTCTATTAAATACCGATCACATATCTTCGAGCACTAGAAAAGAGAAGCAACATTTAAGCTGTACTGTCTCTATAAACCTCTGGACACACTCTGGTGGGTGATGGTGTAACACGTCTGCCTTGAACAAGCAGAACAAGTGGTCATGGAGTGATGGCAAGCTCATCATCTTGATGACCAGGACCCCAGGCCACATATGTCATATAAAAGGTTTCATAGACTGTTAACCACATCTCTTTGCTCTGACAGTGGTCAGGATGATGATGTCAATGCTGTGTCTTATCAATAGAACAGGAGCTCATTTATGTTTCATAGTGAGAAACTTTAACCTTAGAGCTCTGAAACCTTGTGACCTAGTGTTATTACCCCTCCATCAGCAATGTCCCTCAGCAATGAAAAGCAGAGTTACAAAGTCAGTCATTGCTGTAAAGCTGCCAACAGCCTGAACAGGAAGTGAGAGTTGAAGCTGGTTATGAAGAGCAGGCTCGATGAAAAGGCCAGATGGAAAAACCCCTTAAATTCCTTGGATGGTGTTATGTATCCATGTGTTTTAGGTAGTGCAGGGATAAGTAAATGCTGATTACTGTATAAATCTTTATTACGTGTAGCATTACTCAGAAGAATAACCATGAAATACAGCAGGGGTTCTGGATAAGCAAAAATAAGTAAGGGAAAAGTAGCTTTTTTACAGATCTAAAATGTTTCCTAAAGCTTTCATTACTTTGCAATTTCTGTCATTGTAATAACCTGGGAGATCATGGCCGAATATACAGAAAACAACCAGAATAAAATGACAGACAAAGGAAATATCTTTACCTGTTGAATTTTCATACTTGTGTGGAAATTTATTTAAAGGCAAAAGGAATTTTTTTCATAGCAATAGGAAACTGAAAGTTGAACATATGAAGTATATGCATATGCAGTGTATTTACATCAAATGTGGTGATATCAATTTTAAATAACACTCAGTGGTGTTAAGATATGCAGAAAAAATGAATGTAGTTATAGTAAACAGAAGGGAAGGAATAGGGTGTATAAGAAGGCTGTTTTGCAATTTAGCATACATTTGTGCCAAAGACTTTTATTTTTATAAACACAATCTTTTTTCTCCCCAATTTACATATCCATTTTGTCAATGTGGTGAAATAAATTCCAAAGATGTGTCTAGATTGTGAAATAGAATGTCTTATAATTCTGCATATTGTATGAGAGCCAATGCCACATTGTTACTTGTTTATGAAGATATTTAATATTAAGAAAAAGTGATGAAGGTGCAATCTGTGCAATCTGTGCAATCATATTCTAAGCAGTTCATTGTATTTTACTGAAAATAATTTTAAGATTGTCATTAGCAAAATACTGTGAAACTTGGTTATACTGTGCACATCCAAAATATATTTTGAAAAACGTAAGCATAGGTGCACACTGGCAAGGCAATAGTCATCTAATCAAATATCAGTGGCACACTAAAATTAAGTAAAACTCAAGGTTATAGGAATTTTTGAAATGCTTTATGCTAAGGAAAAATGAAAACCTGGGAAACTTAGTTTGCAGTTTTTGATCAAAAAATTGTTTAAGCTACCTCCCCAAAAGCGTCAAGGGGATCCCAGTTTCAGGTGAGTCCCTAACACTAACATGTTACCTCACTATGAGTCCATTCAAAATAAAACATCTCGGGGAGTATAGGAACTTTTCTACGAATTACCCTGCCCTGGTTTAAAAGGGTGGCGGAGTGCAGCAAGCCCAAAGAGGTTGCCTTCCCCAAATAGACTACAAAACTTGGTTAGGCTGTGCACATCAAAAATTATTTTGAAAAACGTAAGCAAGGGGAAATGGAAGGCAATACATACATCTAATTAAATTCAGTGGCACCTAAAAAATAAGTAAAACATAGGTATATGGAATTTTTGAAAAGCTTCTGTTAGGAAAAAGAAAACTGGGGTTTTTAGTTTGCCGTTTTTGGGGTCAAAAAATTGTTTAAGCTCACCCCCCCCAAAAGCGTAAGGGGATCCCCTAAGGTGAGTCCTAACACTACATGTTACCCCACTTGGGTCCATTCAGCGCAAATTTCGGGGAGTGATGGGAACCCTTGCTACTGAATTACCCTGCACTGGTTTAAAAGGGGGTTAGGCGGATTGCGGGCAAGCCAATGAGGTTGCCATTCCTCAAATAGACAAAAAAAACCGGTTCGGCTGGGGCACACCCCAAAAATATATTTTGAAAAAAAAAGATAGGTACACACTGGCAAGGAAATAGCATACATCAAATTTACAAAATCTTTGGAACACTAAAAAACAAATTTAAAAACATCAAGGAAATTTTGGAAATTTTTTGGGAAAAATGCATTAGCTAAGGAAATATGAAAACCTGGGATTCTTGTTGCGGGTTTTTGATCAAAAATTTTTTTAAACTCCCTCCAATAGCGTCAAAGGGATCCCAAAATCCCGGTGAGTTTTCCCAACAAATAAAGTTCCTTTTATTAGAAGTCCAAATTTAGACGCAACATTTTCAGGGGTTATAGGGGAAATTGCCAACTGAAATTTCCCCCCCCTGGTTTTAAAAGGGTTTGGGGAGTTTCAAACAAGCCCAATGAGGGTTGGGATTCCTCAAATAGTACAAATTTGGTTATGCTGGGCACATCCCAAAAAATATTTTGAAAAAAGTTTTGGGATTGGTGCACCCCCGGGAAAAGGGAATAGCAAATCCCAATACAAATTTTCAGTGGCACAGAAAAATAAGTAAAACATCCCAAAGGGGGAAAAGGGTTTTTGAAAATGCATTAATGCCAAAAGGGAAAAATGAAAACCGTAGCAAAATACTGTGCACTTGACTAGTTAGTACTTAAACACATTGGTAAAGTTGAAATGGGTTGTTTAAAAAAATTTTAAAGACCCGTAAACACCCTTATCCCCCTTTTTTTACCCCAAAGGGACAGAGACTCATCCATCACTATGTCTGAGTGGTCCCTTAGTTTTGCTAATTAGGGGGGCGGGGGGAGCCCCACCCAAACCCAAATTTTAATGCGCTTTTTCCTTTTGGGTAAACCATCTTTAAAAAAATTGGAAATTTTTTACTTAAGGGGTGGCAAGTCATGAGGGAAAAAAAAGGTATCTTTCCCAATGCATTTAAATAGTGTTACAATGGTATTCTAATATCTTAAAATACTCATCAGTCATTCAGGCAAGATTGAAAAATGGAAAAAACCTTCACCTTCTAAAACCCACTCGTTCCATCTCCGACGCTAGTCTCAGTGATCCCGGATGCTGATGTCACATCCATTCTTCATGGGCCCCTGCAACTGTTCACAGGCTGCACAGTCTTTTGTGGATATAACGACAGGAGGGGCGGGGCCCAAAGGGAAACGGGGAAACCCCCCCCGTGGGCCACTGAGCATGGCAGACATTAAGTTACTTTTAAATTGTATATACATCCTTGGGAGAGGCAGAAAGGCAGAGAGGAAGAGGAAATAACTAAGTGCAGGATAAGGGTGTACGTGCGAAAAGGCCCCCCCCCAAAGAACAACTCTTAGTAGGCCCCCAAAATTAAATTCCACTTGGTCCCTAGGCCCCGCCGAAACTGATCACACATGACAGCTGAGTCATGTGATCTGCTGCCGCATCATCAGCAGGCACACTTGGTCCGGCAGTGACACTGAAACGAGTGCGTTTAAAAAATTAGATTTGTTTTTTTTCTTTTGCCTTCAATCATTCTCGAATTACTGATGAGCATTTTAAAATATTGAAACACCCTTTAATAGATAAAGAAAAATATAAAAACATTTTAATAAGATGCCACACAAAGTTATTCCTAGTTAAAAAGTAGTTACTTAATAGTATTATGAATATTGTAATTATTTTTAACATTCAATTTGCTTAGAAGGTTTTCTTGACTTTTTAAAGTGTTCCGTACTCATTGTCATCCTCCATGCTGCTAGCACTGTTATTGCTCAGAGTGGTTATGGCTCTGTTCACATCTACACCAGTAGCTTCCATCAGAGATTCCATAAATAGTGCTGAAAAAAATAGTGCAGCGTGCAATGCCACTTTTAAATAAAAAATGGATACCCTGATGAAAAAACCCCAGATTCCCTTATGTCAATTTCAACCAACAAGATTGGGGTCCTCCATGAAAACTCTAGCACTGCCGTTACTTTTATTTTTCCGTTTTTTTTTTGGGGCACGAAAAAAATTTGGGAATACAAAGAAAATGTAAATGCCTTTTTGAAACCCATACGGGGAATGTCAGAAAAGTGGCGCAGCCATGGCAGTTTAAGGCAGATTCAAATGTGACATGCCTGGCATATAATGCACCTAGTTTTGCTGTACTACAGTTCATTTACATAGAGAATAGGGTGTCAATAGTTTTTTTTTGGCGCTAAATACACCAAGAAAATGACGCAGTTCTAATGGGACATGTTGCCCATAGTGAATAAGTAGGCCTTAGGTATAAAAATTAACACTTGGGGGCGGGCCTTGACAGAGGATGGATTGCAGACAGGTTTTGAGTGAGCTTCGTGACAAGCCACAATCCAGAAACTCGGCCCAAAAAACCCCTGGGACAAACAGAAGCTATCCTTCTAACTGCTCCTAATGAGTCCAGCTGCCGTTCGATCATTATACGGCCCACCCCCCGGACCCCTGTTCCTGCCTTCCCTATCCGAGTTACAGCCAGTTATCTTCTGCTGCCCAGCACTTATCTCCTGTCTGTGGCTCGTCCATTACCACTTGGAGCCCTCATGCCTGAGCCCAGAGCTCCTCAACCCAACATCAGGACACAGAGGATCACGCTGTCGCATTCCTATCCGACTCTCGTCAGTGGCCTTGCAATGGTATGTGAACGGCTGGCGGTAGACCTGCATCATCTGACTTCGCTCTACAGGTACCCTAAGCCCTTGAATCCCCGTCGTCTGCTTCTCGTGCTAGCAGCCACATCACCCTTGGTGATGTGAGGCTGGGGAGCCCTCTGTCCTATTAAGATAGAGACACCTTGTTGCTGCTGTGAGAGTGTTATAACCGTCTACACTTCTACTCTGTATGTGGGCTGACACTCCTTACAGACTCGGAGTTATCCCCCTGCTACACTCTCCCAGTACATTAGAAAGGAGATCATCACTTAAGCAGCCTGGTGGTGCTGACACTGCCTGACTGCCTGAAATGTTAACCCTGCTTCGCACCCTCCCAGTAATTGCTTTACTACAGGGAGATCTATCACCTTAAACTTGCCTATAGCATCACTCCTGACTAACATAGTTAACCCCTTGCTGTACTCTCCCAGTGCTTGCTGCTAAGGGAATAATCCTTTATTTGGCCCTCATTCTGGCAAACTCACCTCTCAGGAAGGAGATCTTACGGCTCTGTCACACCTGCAATTAACCCCAGCCCTGCTGATCTTCTCACACTGACATTGCATCTCTTTGGGTACTGGGCTTGAAGACCCCTTGTTACACGGATTACAAATCCCGAGGTGATTCCTAATACTGTCTTTCTGCCAGTGAACTCCATATCAGAGGCGTGTTCAGTGGGGGTGAAGAAAAAAAAAAATATATATGCTTACTCTTCAAAGACTCTTTCACCCCTATTGAGGCACAACTAAGAAAAATCAAGAATACAAACCAACAAAACTCCGCAGTTTTATCCGCCTCTTCTCAAACCATAGAGGCCTAAGTACCCATCCACAATTTCTCATACACCCTCATCCAGCAGACGGAATCTGTGGAACAGGCACACACACGAATCATGGTCCCGATTCCCAACCTCTAACAGTTTCCTCTCTGCAACATTTGGTTCTCCTCTTTCCGTATCATCACTGCAACAGATAATCAAGCAGATGAAGATGATCTAAAGCAAGACTACCATTCCTCTAGCCTCCCGTAACCGAGCATATAGAAAACAAAATGGCAGCGACTTTCGCAAAATCCACCATAGCACTCATTGATGCCAACAAACGCCTTGGAGGAAGAGTACAACGACTGGCCGCCAAGTTCCGTGGACTTAGTATACAGATCTAGCGGGGAGACAAATTGAGGATCCGAGGAAACCCAGAATCAGTAGTACCTTCCGATCACCTGTCATACTTACCTAAAAGAATCTGATGGGACCCTGGTTCTACCTACTCCTCCACTTCGATAATACAAAAGACCAGGATACACAGAATCCCAAAGCCAAAAAATTTACCTCAGCAGTCCCTCAGAGACACCATAGCAAGGATCCACTTCTATAAGTGAAAGAAGATTTCCTCCGAGGCTCTACGGAAAACAAAACTCTCATTCTCTACCCTGGAGCGATTATCAAGCTAATCACAATCTTTCCTGATCTTCTCCACTACATGCATAAGCGAAAATAGCAATCCAGCCTTACACCAGATCATCAGTGGATAAAGAAATCCAATACAGATGGGGCTTCTCGGTGAAACTCATCATAATCAAATGAATGGGACCTACAATTCATCTGCAATACTCCTGACGATACTTATCTAACATTGAGAAGCTGGAAACTTACTCGCATCCACCTGATCAAGCCCGGTCCGGAAAGAAACCACCCAGGCCAGAAAGTAATCACCACCCGCTTGAGGTCCGACAGAGCAACAGCGGTCAAGATCTAGAGCACTGGAATAACACAGTTGTATATCCTTTGTCTCACTAGTTGACTGGAGTGTGGCTTGTGCTCTACTCCACACGGGTGTAGCAGTATTTTGTGTGCCGCTTCTCCTTCCTACAGTCAAAAGGCGGGACTCTGCCCCATCGTCACTTTTCTCCAATTTTTTGGGAGATATTCTTTTTTTTTTTGCGTTACCCCACCACCTCCCACCGTTTTTCTCTATCGGTATTTGTTGTGTTGGCTACTATAGCCATGGGTTCTTGAAAGTTTATTCCAGTTAAGATTCCATGTACTTTCACGCAATGCCTGTTCCTTCAAACCAGGTAACAGATAAGCTCAGTAATTATGTTCAGTTTATAAACAGCGCACTCCAATCCTTAACAGGTCGACCAAATCTATCATCATTGAATGTGAATGGTCTCAACTCTCATGCAAAGGGTCACACATGTTGGAGAGATATTCTTAGGTCCGGTGCCGATGAGGTATGTTTTTTTTTTCTACAGGAAACCAACTTTGTAACAAAGATGTAATATAGACTTAAGCATAAGAGGTGTTTCCTTTCTCGTTACACTCGACGCAGGAACCTTCAAGAAAAGCTGCGCATACAGTATTTATTAGGGATTCGGTCGCTTTCTGTCTCAATCAGTCAATTAAATGACGTCCAAAGAGAGATGTTTATTTATGCATGCACCTTTAAACACAGTTTGAATATACTATAGTTGTGCTTGTATGCCTCGAGATGTACGCCAGTATTTTTCCTTTAAAAAAAAAACTTTTAGCCACAGCCATGAAATCCTCAAGGCAATTTTAAAGTCTGTGGAGACTTCAATAAGGTGATAGAAAAAGCTAAAGACAAATCGGGGACCGTGGGGCGACGATATACCCCGGAACTGGGAAATATCATAAGGGAATAAAAACTTACACGATCCATGGCGATACACCCACCCAGCAGACTAGACACTTTTACTCACGTACTTACGGCAGCCAAACAACTCACATGCAAGAATTGATTATTTTTCTTCTCAATACGATCGCACTCCAATTGGTCTCCACTCTAAAATAAGAGCACGGGGTTTTAGAATCTTGGTCCGCACATCTCGACCCCATTTTCCTTACAATTAGAGATCTTTTTTCTCGCCTCTCCCCCATACACCGAGTGCGTCTCAATAATTTTCTACTCAGTCAACCGAAAATCCTGTCCTCAATTACTACTTCACTCACGGATTACTTGGATATGAAATGCCCCTACTGCCGCTTCGGGGAAACATTATGGTGTGCACACAAGCGTACATTCGTGGCATATTCATACTCGTCAGCACTAGGGAAACAAAGACGCAGAGAAAAACAGACTAATGAACTTCTAGAAAAAATTAACCTGCAGGATTTCTCAATTTAAACACTAACCCGCATCCCCAAACAATTAAAGAAGAGTTAGCATTACTATAAAAAGCCATTAAAGTACTGCGCACTTGCACACAACATGAGAACCCCATCTAAATAGAATAAACAGGAATTTTTACTGCAAGGGGAATAGACCTAGCTCAAAATTATTAGCCAGAAGAGTTAAGTAGTCCCAAGCCGAGAACACGATATCACATATCACTCGGCCCCCTCAAAACTCCAAAATATGTGATCCCCCGACAATTTCCAATGCTTTTCCCAATTATTATCGAACGCTATATAACCTGATAATTAGATCGGCGCGAACACCTCAGTAAATACTAAATGACATTGACTCCTTTCTGGAAGCCCGTCTCTCTCCCTTCACTTTACCGTGATCAACTAGTAAACACCCTAACAAACCAATCACTTCCCCTTCGAAGTCCAGAAAATGTATAATGGGTTTTAAATGTAACAATCCCCAGGCCCCGATGGATTGTCCAATGAATACTTAAAATATTCAAATGACCTTCTCTCCCCACACTATCCGGACTTTTCGATCTATTATTAAAAAAGGAACCCCCCCAGAAGAATTACTCTGTGCTACATTATAGTCTACTATCCCTAAACCCGGGAAACCAGCCGACCTGGTCTCTAATTATAGACCCCATTTTCCCTTCTTAACTCAGATAACAAAAATCTTTTCCAAAAATCTGCAACCAGATTAAATGATATCCTGCCCCATCATTTAATCCATAAAGACCAAGTAGCGATTTGTGAACACTCATCCAGCGACGAGAGACGGCATATGACCTGGTAATAGATTATACTCCAAATAGCATCAAAAAGAAACTGCCCTTTGCCCTTCTCTCCCTGGATGGAGAGAAGGCTTTCCGACAGTATAAATTTGGCTAAAATACTAGAAAAGAGCTAAGGGACAAAAATTTGGTTTTGAAGGCTAATTTTTTCTGCCATTATGTCCTTATGCACTACCCCCCTCTGCAAGTGTACTCTGGGTAATTCCACAATCACAAACCGGAACAAGACACGATGCCCCCTTTCGCTCCCGCCCAAGTAAATATACTATATTTTGGGCAAACCCCTAGCAGAACATATTAGGAACACACGTAGCAATACAGTATAACAATAAATAACAAGATTCATAAAGTAAGTCTAATACCGCAGACGACATAACTGATCATGGGTGCCATCATCCTGAATCATCGATCCCGGCACTACTTAACCTCCTCGAAAGGTTTTCATACACTTCCTAATACAAACTAAATATAACAAATCGGTATATTACTGAGATACATTGCAGTATTACATTGGAAACTCAGCTCCCTTAACATAGAACTTTATGTGGGCAAAAGACTATGTCCCCAACTTTGGGAATTAATATATATCCTGATTTAAGTACCAACCATCTGACAAAATAAAACTTAGAAGACACGATCTCATTTATTCCCAACGGAAATCAGCAGACCTCACTCAGCCTTCCTTATCGTAGGTTATCACGTAGAAAACTTAATCCAAAAAGCTACTCCTACCCCGATATCGTAACAGTAGCAACGATTCTCTAAGCCCATTCCTTTTCCCCAGCTTTCACTGAATGACCAACCTCCCAAATCGATATACTAAAATTTATATGGGGAGCAAAGAAACCCAGATTTCAAAAGAAATACCTATAGAGAAAGACCACAAAGGTGGCTACTCAGTTCCCAACCTAGTCCTACTACAACCTGGCATCAATTCTAAGAACCACCATGTATATATCTGGAACGCCCCTGACAGACACACTGGTCGTCGATTGAGAATGAGGACACAATCTCGAAGGGTTCAATTCAAGACTAATTGATTGCTATGATGTTATGTCGGAGATACTCCTAAATAGTTCGAATTTATTATCACTTATCTCATGCAGACACAGGCGTGTGCGTATAAACATGTCCTTTGGAAAAGCAATTAAGTGACAAATTGACCCAAACGCCTGCCATTGCCCCTTTCGCCTTACAAATTATCTTGCCAGAGCTCCAATTTCGCAATGGACTCAGACACGGGCAACGTAAGATAGGAAGACTTTGTTTTATAAAAAGTGCCGTTTTAAACAATTTGAGGATCTAGCACAAAAATATTCGATCCCAAACCATCAATTTTTTGTCTATTTGCAACCGAAGACATTTTATTCAACCCAATGCCGCGGGTCCAATTTCACCACAGGCCTCCTCATTATTACATGATTTTTTGTGGCAAAAAGGCAACATACAAAAGGACTAATCGGCAGCTTATAAATCCTTACGTCCACACAGATCTGAACACAAAGCCTGGCTACGCGGTAAAATGGAGAGAAAAATGAACTCACCTGCTCATGACACAAATCAGAGAATTTGAAGGCAGCCAACACAGTTCAACATCTAGAGCACAATCCTAAATGTGCCAATCATGAAGAAATCACCGAAGGAGAAATTCCACCTTAGATGGAACTTAACACCGAGCATAGGGCTTGCACATATTTACCCTGGATACTCACTCACTCTGTTGGAGGAAAATTTGTAGACAAAAAGGGTCACTTCTTCATATGTGGTGGGAATCCCCCATCGTCCAACCTATTTGGAAACAATTAGAAGGACCAGTCTATCTGAAATCCTCCACTTGCGCATTGTCCTCACTCCTGAATTAGCCATACTAGAACCTACACAATGAGAGACACTTCCCTAATCTTTCCACACAATCCTCGCACACCTCTCTCACAGCAAACTAGAATGGCCATCCGCAACACATTGGCAATATCTCCGCAATCCCCCTACTATTACTGAAGTGATTCAAAGAATCAATAAACATTACCATTGCGAGACAAGTCTAATATTCCTCCACACTCCCTAGCTGAAAAGCCAGAACAATGGTTGCTATGGACTCATCTCAAAAAAAATACTCGCTAGAGGCGTTATCTGCGTATACGAACTCGACGAACATTGTTTTTAGTGCCACAAGACCTTTGCATGGTTAAGGACACACTGATACAGTTAATATATTTCTTTTCTGTTGTTTAAAAATGGCCTTGATCTGACATCGTTTCGCTGATACTCCATAACTCTGATGCCCTTAAGAATCTGAATGTTTTCTGTCTACGCATGGCACTTGTTTTACCAATGTTTTCCCTTGTTTCCCCTACCTTCATTTCCCCATCCCCACATTACGTTGTCCCTTCTGCTATTATTATGTATCAAGAAAATAATAAAAATTTCTAATGATAAAAATTAACACTTTCTTTGTTGCCATAATACCTATTCAACATCACAGTGCTTGGTGCTGTAGTCCACAAAGCTCACTTTTGATAAATAAGGTCTGTCTAGAAAACTGTGAATCACTCAATATCACTCAGTAGTTGTTACTTGTAACGTTGGCCTTGTTAGTGGATCCACTGGACCGCCGCAACGATGGTGAGAATCACACCAGGGAGCGGAGTCTAAGTGAAGCCATGTTTTCACCAGAGCCCGCCGCAAAGCAGGATGGTCTTGCTGCGGCGGGACTCCACCAGGTCGCTACCCCTGACGTGGCTGGTTCGCGGCGTCAGCTGAGGTGCGGACAGACGCCAGATAGTCGGCAAGGCGGTAGTCGGAGACAGACAGGCAGGAATAACACAGAGAAGGACTGGCACGGAGGTGCGAGACAATGGACAGCTAGAACGCTAAGGAAAACCCTAGCAGGGAGCTAGGAGCAACAAGGATCCAGCAGGAATCAAGCGGAAGTGATCCCTTTAAATAGGGTCAGCGGCCAGCCAGCATCCAATTGCCGACGTGCTGGCCCTTAAATCCGGAGAAGCCGGCGCACGCACGCCTTAATGGTGGGAGCGGAGCGGCCAGCAAAGGGACGCAGAAGCACAGGAGCATGGCGGGATGAGTATCTGTGCCCGCGGCCCGTGGCATGGACCATGGCACCAGAGGTACCTGGGCAGGAGAGGACCGGGGGTCATGGCTGCAGCGTGGTTCGTGACATTACTATAATTAAGCATGAGCAGTCGAGGGTGGTTGGGAGTAATTCAGTTATTTTGCAGTCACAAAGACTTTCAGAGGCAAAAGGCCCATCAACATGGAGTAACTAGTGCAACCCTAGAGCATCACACCATCTTTAGTCCTACTGAAGAGTCACTCAAGAAGAGAATTGTAAAGTATATATGCCACCTTATGTTTGTAACCACCCGGGCAACTGTGCTTTTGGGACTCGTATGTAACCGCTAAGCTTATTGTACCTCTCTTTTTTCCTGGAACTATCAATAATTTGTACAACTGTTATGTAAAAGGAGAATAAGTAAAGTCATCTGTTTAACTATCTGGTCTGCGATAATTTTTTAAAGCGGGAGTCTGCATTTTGTATGTTGCCTTGCTCGCACTTGCCTTTTCAACTTTGCCCATAAATTTTCAATGGGATTGAGATCAGGTCTTTGTGATGACCTCTCCAAAACATTGACTTTCTTATCCTTAAGCCACTTTGTAACCAGTTTGGCAGTATGCTTCAGGTCATTGTACATTTGGAAGACCCATTTCTACCCAAGCCTTAACACCCTGGCTGAGGTCTTGAGATGTTGCTAAAGTATTGCCACATAATCTTCTTTCCTCATGATGCCATCTATTTTGTGAAGTGCACCAGTCCCTCCTGCAGTAAAACAACCCCACAACATGATGCTGCCACCCCCGTGTTTCACAGTTGGGTTGGTGTTCTTAGGCTTCCAAGCTGCTCCCTTTTTCCTCCATTGGTCATTATGTCCAAACAGTTAAATTTTAGTTTCGTCAGACCACAGAATATGTCTCCAAAAATGTAGGTCTTTGTTCCTGTCTGCATTTGAAAATTCTTCACCAGGGTCTGTACACCTGCCTACAGACTGGAGGCTCTATATATACCTGCCTACAGACTGGAGGCCCTATATACACCTGCCTACAGACTGGGGGACATATTATACCTGCCTAAATACTGGAGAGCCCTATATCCTGACTGGGGGGACATATTATACCTGCCTAAATACTGGGCGCCCCCTATATACTAACTGGGGGGGCAAATATACCTGCCTAAATAATGTAAGTCCTTAGTATCTATAACCTACTGGGGGGACATATACAGTTGTGCTCAAAAGTTTACATACCCCGGCAGAATTTTTGCTTTCTTGGCCTTTTTTCAGAGAATATGAATGACAACACAAAAACTTTTTTTTCCACTCATGGTTAGTGGTTGGGTGAAGCCATTTATTGCCAAACTACTATGTTTTCCTGGGCTTTCATGCGGACTGCTGCGCGCTGTAGGGATTGACGAGTCTACTCCCAAATAGTTGTCATATCCTGAACCATGGCATCCACCGTGGGGACCTTGTTGGATGTGGAAAATGGGTGTGTTGGGCGGGGATGCCGTCCATAAACCACAAAGAAGTTCAGTGAATTATATAAGAACTCGGCCCAAGGTAGTAAACTGGACCAATCATCCTGGCGAGCCAAGACAAAAAGGCGCAAATAGCTGCCCAGGATCTGATTGACTCTCTCCACTGCGGGTGGTATGCCGAGGAGAAATCAAATTGCGAGCAGAGTGCACGCCAAAACCTCTACACAAACTGGACCCCACGGTCTGAGACGATGTGCCATTGCAGGCCATGCAGGCGTAAAATATGCATGAAGAAGAGAGTGGCGAGGCGGGGGGCAGATGGTAACCCGGGCAGGGGGACAAAGTGTGACATCTTGGAGAATCGATCCGTAACAACCCAAATCACGGTGTTACCCGAAGAGGGAGGAAGGTCATGATCAAGTCCATCGCCACATGAGTCCACTGTGTACAGGGGGTCGGCAAGGGTTGCAGCAGGCCAGACGGACTGCGGCGAGGTGTCTTAACATGAGCACAAGTAGTACAGTCCTCTATAAATTCCCTCGTATCTTTGGTCAGGTCCGGCCACCAATAGAACCACAAGATCAACTGATAAGACCTACGGCTCCAGGATGCCCAGCCAGCAGAGAACAATGTCCCCATTTCAGGATTCTCCTCTGAACAGACGGCCGCCCATACGTCTTGCCTGGAGGAACCCGTTGGAGGAGAACCGGAGCCGCATGGACTAAACGTTCAGGAGGTATAATGTGTTGAGGCAGAGATTCCTCTCCAAAGACATCCGAAGCACAGAGAGAGAGCATCAGCCTTGACATTCTTCTCCGCTGGACGAAAGTGAATCCGGAAGTTCGAATCGTGAGAATAAAAGGGACCATCGGGCTTGAAACGGATTAAGGTTCTGAGCCGACTCAAGGTACTAGAGGTTCTTGTGGTCCGTATATACATCGAATGGATGACGGGTTTCCTCGAGGAGGTGGCGCCATTCCTCCAGGGCCATCTTGATGGCGAGTAACTCCCGATCCCCAATAGCATAATTCTTCTCAGCCGGCAAGAAAGTCTTAGAGAAGAATCCACAGGTGAGCGTCTTCCCCTTGGGACCCTTCTGAGTAAGAACTGCCCTTGCACCCAAAGAGGAGGCATCCACCTCCAATGAGAAAGGCTTCTCAGGGTCAGGGCGTGACAAGATGGGTGCAGAGGCAAAGGCTGCCTTTAATTCAGAGAAAGCTCTTTCAGCTGCCGATGGCCAACACCTCGGATTAGCCTTCTTCTTAGTCAGAGCCACAATCGGGGCCACCAACGTAGAAAAGTGGGGGGTGAACTGCCGATAATAATTGGCGAATCTCAGGAAACGTTGTATGGCCCAAAGGCCAACTGGTCGTGGCCATTGCAGGATCACTGACAATTTGCTGGATCCATTTGCAGGCCCCGGTCAGAGACAATATATCCGAGGAAGGGCAGGCTGGATTGATGGAACAAGCATTTCTCTATCTTAGCAAACAGACAGTTACTGCATAGACGTTGCAGAACCTGGCGCACCTGTACCCGATGGGTCCAAAGATCAGGAGAAAATATCAAGATATTGTCCAGGTATACGATGACACATGTATACAGTAGGTCTCTGAAGATATCATTGACAAACTCTTGAAAGACCGCGGGAGCATTACACAGGCCGAAGGGCATCACCAGGTATTCAAAATGGCCATCTCGGGTGTTGAAAGCCGTTTTCCATTCATCTCCCTCACGAATCCTGATGAGGTTGTACGTCCCTCGCAAGTCCAACTTAGAAAAAACCTTGGCTCCTCGGAGATGGTCGAAGAGTTCCGAGATTAACGGCAAAGGGTACCGGTTCTTCACGGTAATCTTGTTAAGACCCCGGTAGTCGATGCATGGGCGGAAAGAACCATCCTTCTTCTGGACAAAGGAAAAAAACGGCTCCGGCGGGAGAAGAGGACTTACGGATAAAGCCCTTTTGTAAATTCTCTTGGAGGTAGGCCGACATGGCCTGGGTCTCGGGCACGGACAGCGGGTAGACCTTGCCCCGGGGAGGGCTAGTCCTAGGCTGGAGATCAATGGGGCAGTCATAAGGGCGATGAGGCAGAAGAGACTCGGCCTGCTTCTCAGAGAAGACATCCGAGAAGTCCTGGTACTCCTCAGGCAGACCTGGCAGAGACCTGGAGGATGGCTGAGGAGAAGCGGAGCGCACCAAGCGAGGTGCAACCAGACGGCGATTCCGGCAGTCGGGTCCCCAACGCAAAACTTCACCTGTCTTCCAGTTGAGCGTAGAAGCATGGTGCTGCAGCCACGGAAGCCCTAACAGGATCACCGCGGAAGATCGAGGTAGTACGTAGAACGCGATCTTCTCCTTGTACAAGGCCCTCAAGTGGAGGGACACCGGCTTGGTCATGTACCAGATGGTGTCACTAAGGAGCACCCCACTGACAGAGGATATCATCAAGGGCTTCTCCAGGCAAACCACGGGTAGACGATACTGGGACACCAGGGCAGTATGGATGAAATTCCCAGAAGAACCGGAGTCCAGAAAAGCAGAAACCTGGAATACGAGTCCAGAGTCAGTCGTGATCTCCACTGGCATTGACAGACGAGGAGAGGGAGAATTCACACCTAGGAATTTCTCTCCTACATGACCTAGGTGCGGGCGGATGAAGCGGACAGCCACTACAAAAATGGTCTGGGCTGGCGCAGTACAGGCACAACTTTTCGGCACGACGACGGGACAACTCCTGCTCCGATATATGGACTCGGTCCACCTGCATGGGTTCTTCACCGGGCGACAAACAAAGCGGCAGCAGAGGCCTCTGGAACACAGGGGCCAGGCGAGGCAATCGACGGGACCGACCAAGCTCGCGTTCTTGACGGAGCTCCTCCTGTCTCTCGGTGAAGCGGACATCTATGCGGGATGCTAGGTGGATCAGTTCACTTAAGGAGAAAGGGAGATCCCTGGCCGCTAGTGCGTCCTTAACCCTGCCGGAGAGACCCTTCTTAAAGGTGGAGCACAGGGCGGTGTCATTCCAGGACAACTCCGACACTAGGGTACGAAACTGTACCGCATATTCTCCCACTGAGGAATCGCCTTGGTGAAGATTCAGGAGTGCCATCTCCGCCGATGAGGCTCGGGCCGGTTCCTCGAAGACACTGCGGAACTCTTTGAGGAAGGCCTGCAGGTCCGTCGTCACCGGGTCGCTCCTGTCCCAAAGAGGTGTAGCCCAGGCCAGGGCCTTCCCGGACAGCAAGCTGACCACGTACGCCACCTTCGAACACTCAGTAGGAAATTGGTCCACCATCAACTCGACATGCATGGAGCACTGGTTAATTAAACCCCTGCAGAGCTTGAGGTCCCCATCGAACTTGGATGGTAACCGCAGCCAGAGCTTCGGACCCACAGTCACTGGCGGGACAGCAGGCGGAGTTGTAGCACCTGGTGGAGATTGTGACTGCTGCTGGTTGGCCAGGAGCTGCTGCAACATGGCGGTCAGCTGGTTTAGTTGTTGTGCTTGTTGCACAATCTGTTGCGACTGCTGGTCAACGATAGCTGCGAGATCCATATCGGTGGGCAGAGGCACCTTGGCGGGATCCATGGCCGGATCTTACTGTAACGACACAGGTAGTGGATCCTCTGGACCACCGCACGCGGGAGTCCTATAAGGTCGCTACCGCTGGCACGACCTGCTTGCGGTGGCAGCCAAGGCACAGCGAACTCGTAGTCAAGGTCAGGCCAACAGGTCAGGGCAGGCGGCATAGATTCGTGGTCAGGAACGTAGCAAAAGTTCAGGAAACACGGACTAGACAGGAACGCACTGGGAATGCTTTCTCAACAGGCTAGTGTCACTGAAGATCCGGCGAGGACATTCCAGAAGTGGACACCTTATATAGGGTCAGCGCCTGGCAATCAACCAATTGCCGGACCACTGGCCCTCTAAACTTAAGAGAGCCGGCGCGCGCGCGCCCTAATGAGCAGGGACGCGTGCACTGGCTGGCAGAGGAGCCGCGGGGAAGCTGGAGCGCAGTCGGGTACGTTTGACTGTATAGGGAAGAGAGTGTGCCCGCGGCCTGACACGCGGACCACGGCGCCACTCGACCCCGAAGCCAGGGGGACAGCAGGGACCTGAGTGCACCTGCAGCCCAACCGGGGAGCTGCGGGACCACTCGTAACACTCACTCAGCTTTCAAGCACACACACTGATTACAAGCAAACAGGTCACAGGTGAGAATGTTACTGTACCTTTATAACAATTCAAACCCAACCATTCAAACCCAACTAGTGTCAACTTCCGTGCATGTTATCAGGCCAAACTCACCAGGGTATGTAAACTTTTGATCAGGGTCATTTGAATATTTTTGGTTGAGCATGACATTTTGTGAAGGGGTGTGGCTTGATATAAAGAGGGTACTGTCTATGAAAAATTATGAGGGGGATACGCATACCTATTTCGATCCTTAAATGTCTGGTCACCTTAGGTTAATACATACGATCAACTGTGAGAGAATTTCAAAAGCAATCAGCAGAGAGAGGAGGATCATTTGCTCTCCATGGGAGTTACTATAGCTATAACAGCCATAGCAGCTGCTTTGGGACCAATAACATATCTCTTGGTAGAGAATGGGGACTTTCTGCTATGTAGCACTGTTTATAGCTTTAATTATTGCTACTTATACTGCTGCTTTGGTTTCCTGTCATTGAGTGTGGGGCCTATCTGATATTGCTATGGGGCTCTATGACTGCTAGTTACAGTACAACCCTGCTGACAACTATTGCTGAACATCGAGGCATGAAAAATTAATGAAGTTTCTGGCAGATTTACAGCTGTAAAAGCTGCATGCTGATATTTGTTTTCTGAATCAGGAGGTATATTTTAATGTTTCTGTATTTGCTTATTATGATGTGTGAATGTTCATGGGTTTGAAAAGAGGAGAGATGATGTTCAAATATTTGATTCGAAACTTATAGTTTGACAAATTGTTCTAGGTTACAGTAAGATAAGTAGATTCTTCTTGGGGCATGTGCTGTATGTAATGAAGCCAGGCATATTGCAATGGCAGATAAAAAAAACATTGCTGCTTTTGCTTTTTTTTACTTACAATGTATGCTCATCTTGACAACTCTACCGCTTTGTGAGAAATGTCTACACTCCAACATAAATTAATCTAGTAACAGATGCTCCCATTCCCTCTCCAGTCCCTTGTATCTAATTGCAAAAAAGCAAAAATGAGATAACACAAGAATAGAGACCACTTTTTATAACATATTAAAAAATTTAAATTTGCATGAATTTTTTTTATAATTTTGCTCAACAAAATCTAAATTTAATTATAAAATTAGAAGGATCAATGCACTTTATAATTTATGTAATGCATGCTCAAGACCATCTGTTCATAGATTCGGGCACATTGTCATTACTTTAAGAGGAATAATGAATCTGTTATGACCGTGCCTGTTCAGGATTCAGCACAGCCCTCTGAGCGTAAAGGACGGCAGATACTACACTTTTTGCAGGTATATCAGAAAGAAATAGATGGCACCGATTACCTTAGCTTTTCCCTTTAGCAGTTCAGCTGCTTTTGTTGACTTAGCATTCAAAATCTTCAGCAAGCCGAAAAGCTTAAACAACCCCATATAACTTCGCAACTGGGTTTTGGGCTCAGTGAATCAGCAGTATAAAGGTATTTTAAAAACGAATAAGAAGAATTTTATCACGGAAATCCCCCTTTTTTTCTGAATTTTCTTTTATTAGGTGAGTAAAAACGGGAATCGGCCCCCAACTTAAAAAGCATTTCAGCCAGTAACAAAAAATAATGTGTAGCCCCCTGTAGCTACGGCCGTTCGCTTTTTCCAACGCTTTTTTTAAAAATGATGGGGTGTGAGTAAAACCCGTCTATTTAACTTCCCTCTCGTGCTTGTTACATTCTATCAATCAATAAGATACAAAATAACAAATTTTAAAAAAACTGTAATATACAACCCTTTGTCCTAACTTATACCACTCAATCAATACATTATAAAAATGACGAAGATCGTTCCCACGTTTAAAACCCGTGGACCTAAAGCCCAGTACGCAAAAATCCCCAAATTTTTCTACCTGAGTAATTTCTTCTGTCTGTCTCTGACATTTCTTTCTAAAATTTTGGGGTTCTATAAAAGCAAAATGTATTGTGAACAATCTCCTAAATGGGCTTCCCGAAAGTGTGAGGGTGAACCTTGGAACTCCCTTTTTCCTGTTCTTACAGGGAAAACAAATGTTCCCGAATCCTTTTGAACCGCGGGCCCAATGGTTTTTCCCCATGTAGAAAAAAAACCCCATGGACCCCAAAAACCAAAAAATACAAAAATTTAGTGCGGCAAGTCATAAAGTCTTTTACCTCATGTCTGATTTTACCTATCTGTAAAAGTTTTTTCATTTTTCTGAAACCCGCAAAATGAGCCATTACCACCCTTATGATTTCCAAACGGAAAAACCCGATTACTTTGCCAAGTTTTTTTTTTTTTTTTCATAAAAACCCCTATTACCAATTTCATTTTTATTGTTTTTTTCATCGTTAAAAAAATACAATAGGAGGGAATTTGGTTCTTTCTTTCAAAAACTTAATTTTAATTCTAGTTTTTGGCGGGTTACGTTGGTATCCCACATCGGGCGGGTAGGGCAATAGTCGGCCACCACGATTTAAAGGTTTTTTTTGATAGTCGATATCTCCGATGACCATTAAAATCTAAAGGGGAGAGCAACAACACCCTTTATTTTTTTCACCCAAAAAAGGGCTGAAGAAAACCCCGGAATTAACAGCCAAACAGTCAAAAAAGGGTACCCGCTACATCTTTGGCAAACATTAGGCTTTTTAAAAGCCACCCGAAAAAAAGTCAACACCATTCACTATCCCCTCTTGTTTTCCACAGCATGACCCTTAAACCTGGGCCCCCCACAAATTAAAAAGAGCCAAAGGGGAGTATTATTTTTAACCATCATTTTACTTGAAAAAGGACATTGAAAATTTTCCCCGGGCCTTGAAGCGCATGGGCCCCAAAAACCTGCAAGACCCCCAGATTTTAAAAAGTTTCCCGGGAAAAAAGTAGTCTTTTTAAAACCAAAAAAATTTTTTGTTGGGAAATGGACATTGCAAACCCTTCCTGGGGCCCCAGCATGACCCTTAAACCCGTCTGAAACCCCCGATTAAAAAGTGCCGTAAAAAAGGGGTCTTTCAACCACCCCTTTTAGTTTTTATGGACATTGATAGAACTGTCCGGACCCCAGTATGAAACCCAAAAAAACCTGTCTGACCCCCAGGGTTAAAAACGTGCCGGAAAAGGAGTCTTTTTAACCCCTTTTAGGGTTTAACTGGACATTGGGCAAAACCCCGTCCCGGGGCCCCCAGATGGGCCCTTTTAAAACCCGTTTTGACCCCCGATTTTAAAAATGCCGGGGAAAAAAAGGGGTTTTTTTAAAACCCCCAAATTTTGTTGAACGGGACATTGGGCTATTTCCCGTCCTGGACCGCAGTTGACCATTAAACCTGTCTGAAACCCCCCGATTAAAAAGTGCCGGAAAAAAAAGGGAAATTTCAAACCCATTTTAGTTGAAATGGGGGCAATTTACAAAACCCTTTTCCAGGCCACGCATGACCCCTTAAACCTGTCTGACCCACAGATTAAAAGTTGCCGGAAAAAAGGAGTCTTTAACCACCCTTTTAGTTTCACTGGACATTGGGCTATACCTGTCCTTTGGAACCCCAGTATGACCATTTTTTCCTGTCTGACCCCCGATTAAAAAAATGCCGGGGGGAAAAAGGGGTCTTTTTAAAAACCCCCATTTTTGTTGAAAATGGACATTGACTATACCTGTCCTGTGCCACAGCATGGGCCCAGGGCCCGGGGTTACAGTGGGTGCGGTGAGAGCCCCCGGCTGGATCCGTCAATTAAATTAAAAACGCAGGTTAAAAAGCCCCGATGACGCAGCCAAACGGAAAAAATGTCGTGCTGAAGCCGAGTGCGGAAGCGGAAAATGTGAGAATTCCCCGCCTTTCCCCAGTACACAGTCAAGACCCGGGTTTTGCGCTTGCCCCCCCGTATGAGTATGGACCAAAATTTAGGTTACTTGGAATAATTTTGGGGGTTTTTAAAGCTCCTGTTTAAAACCCCGGTGCCCTTTTTTTGGCATTCTTTTTCTATTTTATCAAATGCTGGAGGAAATGGTTTTTCGTACTTTGTTCCCCTGTCCCTTTCTCCATATCCTTTTCCTCTGAATAACCTACATCTGGTCAAGTTTTTCCTTTTAAATCCTTTTACAAATTTAGAGGAATTTTTTTTACCAAAATAAATTTTTTTGCATTTCAAGTTTTTTAGGGAGTTTAATTCTAGAAAACACATTATTTTTAAAATAGGAAGGAATCCACCCTGTCTTTGTTTCTCCCCTTTTTTTAATTTTTATTAAAAGGGTTGTTTTAAAACAGGGATTGATAGCTATGTTAAAGATCTTGCAAAAACAAGTCATTTTGCAATATGTGTGTAACGGAGGAGTGGATCCGCTGGGCCAACGCAAGCGATGATAGCTAAGCCACGCCAGGGAACGGAATCTAAGTAGCCCTGTTTCACCAGAGCTCGCCGCAAAGCGGGATGGACTTGCTGCGGCTTGAGGCTACCAGGTCGTTACCCCGGGACGTGACTTGCTTGCTTGGACCCGGGTACAGCGTGGTACAGAACGTAATCCGGAGGCATAGTCGGGGACAGGCAGAAGGTCAGGGCAGGCTGGCAGCGGTTCGTAGTCAGAGACGGGCAGACGGTCAGGCAGGCGGCAAACAGGCAAGGTCAGGAAACGTGAGCAAGCGGACTGGACACGGGTAATCAAGAACTAAACTCCAAAACTCTCAAAACGCACCAAGAACACCCCCAACAGACTGGCAGGAAGTGTTGGGGGCGGATACCTTAAATAGAACCAGCGCCCGACAATGGACCAAGTATCGGGACGCTGGTCCTTTAAATTTAGAGAAGTCGGCGCGCGCGCGCCAAGAGCAGCGGCCACGCGCACGGCAGCCGGGAGCGGCGTTCACAGGAGCGCGGACAGGTAAGGGACGCGGCGCCGGGACAGCAGGGGGAAGGTCGCGGGGGGCAGCGGAGCCCGCGACCCCCGTGACAATGTGTCCATTAACAGTGTCCTACCTATTCCTGTTTCTGACAGCACCATCACCTTGAGCCACTCTTGACGTTTGTGAAGAACAAATGTCTGTTAGAAACAACATTTTTATAATAGGACCTGTAGTATAGCTGCATGTCACAGCAAAATGCCCCCAAAAATTCAAAACATGACCCATGAGCCACTTTGGACAATTGTGAAGAACAAATGTCTGTTAGAAACAACATTTTTTTATAATAGGACCTGTATTTATAGCTGCATGTCACAGCAAAATGCCTCCAAAAATTCAAAGCATGACCCTTGATCCACTTTGGACAATTGTGAAGAACAAATGTCTGTTAGAAACAAAAAATTTTTTATAATAGGACCTGTAGTATAGCTGCATGTCACAGCAAAATGCCTCCAAAAATTCAAAGCATGACCCTTGAGCCACTTTGGACAATTGTGAAGAACAAATGTCTGTTAGAAACAACATTTTTTATAATGGGAAACCTGTAGTATAGCTGCATGTCAAGCAAATTGCCCCAAAAAATTTCAAAACATGACCATGAGCCACTTTTGACAATTGTGAAGAAAAAAGGGTCTATTAGAAACAACATTTTTTAGAATAGGACCTGTAGTATTGCTGCATTTCAAAGCAGCATGACCCAAAAAAATTATAAAAATGACTTCTCAGCCACTGTTAAAAATTGTGAGGGAGAAATGCCACTTAGAAGCCACATTTCTGTTCCAAAGGACCATGATTATTGCTGTATCTCACAGCAACATGACCCCAAAAAATTCAAAACATGACACATGAGCCACTTTTGACAATTGTGAAGAACAAATGGCTATTAGAAACAACATATTTTAGAATAGGACCTGTAGTATTGCTGCATTTCAAAGCAGCATGACCCAAAAAATTATAAAATGACTTCTCAGCCACTGTTTAAAAATTGTGAGGAAGAAATGACACTTAGAAGCCACATTTCTGTCCAAAGGACCATGATTATAGCTTTATCTCACAGCAACATGACCCCAAAAAATTATAAATATGACTTCTCAGCCACTTGTTAAAAATTGTGAGGGGAAATGCCACTTAAAAGCCACATTTCTGTTCCAAAGGACCATAATTATTGCTTTAATCCCCACAGCACATGACCCCAATAAATTAAAAAATATGACTTCTCACCACTTTTTTAAAAATTGTGAGGGAGAAATTGCCACTTAAAGCCACATTTCTGTTCCAAAGGACCATAATTATTGCTTTATCCCCACAGCAACATGACCCCAAAAAATTTAAATATGACTTCTCAGCCACTGTTAAAAATTGTGAGGCAACATGACCCAAAACCATTGACAATGCAAAAAATTCTAAAGAGGAAGTGAGTAAATGGAATATGGTTTTTGTCATGAACCTTGCTGTCTTTTACGTCTCCTCACAGCAAAACCAGCAAATGAATGTTGGGAACTGAGAATAAAAATTGCAGTAAGAAAATGATCTTTTTAAAAAATTTAAGTTTTTCAAGAGGACCATTTCTTTTTTGGAGAGGAATGTGAAGTAGACCAGCAACTAATCGGTGACCTCGGAAATTTGGGCCAAAACAATCATCAAAGATCCATGCCTGATTCATCTTGATGAAAGTCAAACGATCCACATTATCTGTGGAAACCGGGATGCGTTTGCCCTGTAATGACTCCTCCGGCTGTGCTGAAGGTCCGCTCAGATATGACGCGGCTGCTGGGCAGGCAACACCTCTATGGCGTGGCGAGCCAGCTCGGGCCATTCGTCCATTTTGGATACCCAGAAGTCTATTGGGTCCGGAACTCATAAAAAACATCGTTGTTGAGACGCAGATAGTCTGCACCATGATCTTAAGCTGGTCTCTGGGTGTTGTATGTGTGCCCTGCATTGCATGCGTTGGTGAGGTGGTAAATAAAGATTGCCAGGGGGTCACCCATAAGGCTTCTGTACCTTGCCTGCTGCTCTGCTGCCGCTACGGCTATTTGGGCACTCTACTGCTGTCACGTCGCTGGCGTTGTTCCACCGTGAAATTTGAAGAACGTGAAGCAGACGCAACAGATGTCTCCAGTTGATAAATCAGCAAGGTCTCCATTTCCTGCATTTTACTCTCTATTTGGGTGGGTGGAAGGAAAGTGCTGAGTTTTGTTTTGTACCGGGGATCCAGGAGGGTGGCCACCCAGTAACTGTTGTTCATTTTGATGGCCTTAATAAAAGGATAAAGTTGGAGGAAATGGAGCATCCAAGCACTCATGTGAGAGATGGAGCCTTGATTTCCCAAGCCTCGGGGTCGAGGGGCACTAGAAAACTGATCTTCCTCATCTTCCTCCTCCGCCTAAAAATTCACGCCAACCTTTTTCCAAAAGGCAGGGACGTCGGTAACATCGGTGTCTAGAATACCTCCCTCCTCCTCCTCCGCTGCCCCCGGGCACAGCTTCAACCAGCCTGACTTGCCTGAATGATGCACCCTGAGAGCTGATGCGCCACCTTGCACTAGCTCTGGACCCCGAACCACTGCTAATGAAGACCGATGAAATTGTGAAACTGTCGGGCTTGTGGATTTGATGGGGGAGAAAGGCTCCGTGTCCGCATCTGGTGTCCGTCTCCTCCTCCGTCGCTGGCGGGACCTGTTGTTTCAAAGTGTCCAAACGATCTTTCCCAGAACTAAGATCACCACAATGCTCATGCTGACAAGGGCATTGTCCGCACTGACCATTTTTGGTGGCTTCTTCAAAACTGGCACGGATGGTGCAGAGCTCTTTCACCTGCCTCCACTCTCGGTGGCTCAACACCCCGGGGGTCCGCACCGCTGCTTGTCAGGCCATGTGTCACTTCGTACTGCGTAATGGCATTGCGCTGCTGCCACAATCGCTGGAGCATGTGGAGGGTGGAAATTTCCCAGCGTGTTGCCACTTTCAACAATGAGACGGTTGAGGGGGAGGCCGAGCTGACGCTGCAACGCAGCCAGGCGGGACGAAGCAGGGTGCGAACGCGGAATTTGCGAACTCAGACCTCGAGCCTTCTTCAGCAGGCAGTCCAGACCCGGGTAGCTCTTTAGAAATTTCTGGAAGACCAGGTTCATGACATGTGCCAGGCAAGGAATGTGCTCCCGCCTACCGATCTTAAGGGCGGGCCAGCAGATTTCGCCCGTTATCGCATAAACCCCCTTGCCTGGGACAAGGTTCTTGTCACCCAGCCACGCTCGGTCTCGTTGCGGAGAGCCGTCCACAGCTCCTGACCTGTGTGGGGACGGTTCAAGACAAATTAATTTTAAAACGGCTTTGGTTTCTCTGGGCACGTGATGCCACCAGAGGACCTTGGGGAAAGACCCTGCACCATCCCTGCGGTTTTTGAAGAGCGTGCGCCGAGCCCGAGAGCCACCATCACCCCCAGAGACATCCACCCAGCTCACCCAGTGAGCTGTCACAGAGATATAGCGGCCTTGGCGTGCTTACTAGTCCATATTTTCGGTGGTCAGATGGACTTTTCCGGGCCCCAGATGCAGACAACGCGCTTGAAATTTTAGATGACACGGGCTGGCCAGGGCAGGGACGGCTTTTCTGGCAAAGAAATGCCTGCTCGGCATCTGGTATTTGGGGGCAGGCAAGGGCCATGACGTGCGGAACCCATCTGTGTCCACCAGACGGAAAGGCAACATTTCCGAGGCCAAAAGCCTGGCAATGCCGACATTCAGGCTTTTGACTTTGGGATGGTTTTTGGGTTTAAAGTGTTTCTTCTGCTCCCAAACCTGGAAGACAGAAGGCTGGCTGCTAGACTGGCCGCTGTACGGCGTGCAGGTCGTCAAACTGGGGGAAGGAGAAGGGTAGGATGGGTCTCTGGTGGTGCTGGTGGGACTTTGGGGGACGGTGGAGGCGGAAGCGGAGGCTGATCCCTGATCATGACTCTGAGAGGGCAGGGGCAGCTGAGGGAAAGCTTGGTTTGGGGGCGGAGGAGGAGAAGGCGGAGACAGAGGGTGTGACAGTGGTTGGAGGCCCGGCGTCGGTCTGGCCTTTTTTTGGCCAAGTGTTCCCTCCATTTCAACTCATGCATTCGCTGCATGTGACTAGACATGTTGGTTTGGGGGTTAACCACTTAAGGTTCTTGCCTCTACTTATGCGTTTACGGCAAAGGCGGCCATATTTACCCTCCGCTGGGTGAATCAGAGGCTTGCTCAAAGAAGGCCCAGCTTGAGAAGTCCTGGACCTTTTTGACGGCGATACGCGAGGAGCGGGGTTTCCGCTGACCGTGGCTGCGGAATCATATCAGCGGACTTCTGCGACCGCCCTCTCCCTTTTTGTGGCGGGACCCCATATTGACACTGCCCCCTCGTCTTTCTCCTCGTCCACTGATTGAAGCGCTCGCATGCAAATTCTGCGGAAAAGACCACGATGGATCCGCAATGTCGTCATCATCATCATCATCATCAACACAGGTGACTTGGTCGTCCTGACTTTCTGCATCCAGAAGCTGCGGGCTACAAGCAAGAGGGCCTGCAAGGCGTTGCCGACCGCCCGGGATTTTTGCCGATTGATCGGCTTCCTTCTCCTCCTCTGATGGCATCAGTAACTGGGCGTCAGAGCAGACTAAATCATCCTCTTGGTCAGAAAACATGCCTTCTGACCCCAACCGCATATTGTCATCAAAGAGGTTTTTAGACAATGGATTATCCCCAGTGGTTTGGGGACACAGTTGACATTTGGGCTGCTTCATGTTGGACGGTTGCTGATGACGATGACGACATTTGTGGCCGTGACTGGAGGATGAGGAGGTAAGACTGCTGGATGCAGGTTGCAAATTTAAACCCCGAAGGACAGATTGGCGACGATGTTCGTTACTGAGATTCACAGGGCCCTGACCCAGCGATGACAGGCCTGACGGTCCTGCAACTGACGATCCGCTGGCATGCGTGTTGTCGCCAGCACTGGAAGGAGCACCTTCTCTCGTACCTCTACCTCCATGTGCTACCCCCCTCTTTGCTCGCTTACCACCTGCATTTCGCTCCATGTTCAGAAATATAAAAATTTGAGAAGGTATGGAATAGTTTTGGAAAGTCTCTTATTAAAAGATGGCAAATCACAGCTATTCTCAAATCCTCTAATCAAAACAAAATTGCTGGATTCAAATTTAACTGCAAGGTGTCTCTATCACAAAACTGGACTGGGGAAAAGTGCAAAAAACACGTATTGTTATGTTTTCGTATAAATACACAGTACTTTTTTTCAATTCACCTGTTTGGGGACTATAAAATTGCTGTTTTAAGATTTACGTGCAAGCTGCGTCATTGAAAAAAAGCTGTAGTGCGCCAAAGTAAAAAAACACGTATCTGTTATGTTTTCGTATAATACACGGTATTTTTTGCACCTTTCAATTCACCTGTGGTGACTATAAAATTGCTGTTTTCAGATTTACGTGCAAGCTGCATCAATGAACAAAGCTGTAGTGCGCCAAAGTCAAAAAACACGTATCTGTTATGTTTCGTATAATACACGGTATTTTTTGCACCTTTCAATTCACCTGTGGTGACTATAAAATTGCTGTTTTAAGATTTACGTGCAAGCTGCGTCAATGAACAAAGCTGTAGTGCGCCAAAGTCAAAAAACACGTATCTGTTATGTTTTCGTATAATACACGGTATTTTTTTGCACCTTTCAATTCACCTGTGGTGACTATAAAATTGCTGTTTTCAGATTTACGTGCAAGCTGCGTCAATGAACAAAGCTGTAGTGCGTCAAAATCAAAAAAACACTTATCTGTAATTTTTTTGCATAATACATGGTATTTTTTGCACCTTTTAATTTTACCTGTGGTGACTATAAAATTGCTGTTTTCAGATTTACGTGCAAGCTGCGTCAATGAACAAAGCTGTAGTGCGCCAAAGTAAAAAAAACACGTATCTGTTATGTTTTCGTAAAATACACGGTATTTTTTGCACCTTTCATTCACCTGTGGGGACTATAAAAATTTCTGTTTTCAGATTTAAGTGCAAGGTGGATATATGAACAAAGGGTGGAATGGGTAAAATTAAAATGAACACCTATCTAATGTATACTGAAAATAAAAGTGGAGTTTTGCACCTAACACAGAGACCTGCATACTAGAAATGATGTGTATCCAAATATAAGTTCAGGCTGCCCAATAGCCAGGAAATATTTCAATAGCAAACTTTTTAATAATAAAGAAATTGCAGTGCAATGTCTACACTAAGTATTGGTGAACTTTATCCAGTGTTCATTATAGAGCTTGTCTGTGTTTGCCCGCGGGCCCCCCTCTTCCCCCGCTCCACCCGTGACTTTACAGCGGTAGATGCTCCTTTAAAATTCTCTACCTAACCACATAAAATCTTCCAATCTCTAATCTAACTAAATTGTAAGGATCACAGCTAATAGTAGAGGTTTCTCTGTGCAGAAATAGAATAATTTCGCTGAGCTGTTTGGCCACAGGCAGAGCGCACGTCCTACTCCTATGAGACGCTGAGAGACACTGAGGCTGAACAGGAAACACTGTTCTATGTAAAACGAGGTCATGTGATTTTTCCAGCCAATCGCAACCATACACATCCCAGTCATGACGTCGCACACACATCTCACCCTGCTCTATTCTGTAATCTGATTTGCTGGCCGCCAAAATTACAGGAAGCGCCGAAATGGCGCGATCTTAATAGATGATGCACAGATTTTAGCCTTAATTATCGCATGATCTAAAACTTTCGATCACCATAAAAACCATGCCGATTTCAACTTTGTCGATAATAATCGCTCAACACTATCTAATTCCATCAGGTGCCAATTTTTTCTGATTGATCTTTTTATCATATCTGACATATTACTGTACTCAAATGAAAATATAAATCTCTTCATTTCCCCTTTCTTCCTTTTCTTATACAGCAATTTCTTTCGATCTTGATTCAGTGCCCTTGAAAATGCTCTCGATATTGTCATTTCATCATAACCACGAGACCTAAGCCTCTCAACTCCATAGATTGCTCGACAAAATCTGAATAATCGCTATGATTACGTCTCAAACGTAAAAATTGACCATATGGAAGAGATCTTTTTACATGGTCTGAATGGAAACTACCAAAATGTAAGAGGGCATTAGTGGCATTGGGCTTTCTATATCCTCTTGTCACAATCATTTCATCCTTAATCTCAATCACTACATCCAGAAATACAATTTTATTACCTCCAAAATTCGCTGTAAATTGCATATTTATTTCATTTTGATTGATATACTCCACAAATTTTTCAAACTATTTCTGAACCTGACCACACTATTAGTATATCGTCGATAAATCTCGACCAATGAACCAAATATTTCAAGAAGGGATTTTTTACATTGTAAACCTGATCCTCCTCCCAACATGCCAAAAATAAATTCGCAAGTGTGGGGGCAACTGGAGTTCCCATCGCCGTTCCAGTACATTGTCTATACCACTGTCCATTAAAACAGAATGCATTATGCCTCAATACAAACTGTAATAATTCACAAACATAATCCACAAATCCTATCTCCCTGTTAGATCTTAATAGGAAGGATCTTACTGCCCTAACACCTTCATTGTGTGCAATTCTCGTATATAAGCTCACTACGTCTACAGATGCCAACGTATATCCTGGGCATATATTTAGATTCTCTAGATTTTTTAACAGTGATTTTGTATCCAATAAAAACGAGGGGACATTTTCCAACAATGGACGTAACAACCAGTCCAAATACTGTGAGACCGGTTCAGTAATTGAACCAATGCGAAAGCATTGGAGGACGCGAAACGGCCGTAGGCTACAGCAGCTAATGTTTGTTACTGGCTGAGAAGTGCTTGTAAGTTGTGCCGATTCCCTGTTTTTACTCACCTAATAAAAGGAAAGTTCAGAAGAAAAAGGGTGAGTGCCGTGATAAAATTCTTCTTATTCGTTTTGAAACTACACTTTTTGCCATGATTCTGTGCCTGAAATATATGTTTTCTTAGTGTCAGTCTGAACTCTGCCTGATCCTTGCTATTTGGGGATTGATAGGTTTCCACCACACCCGTCCGGCTGCTTCTGGTAGTCCTAAGCACTGGAATACAGATGGTTTAGACTGAGTGGTGTTTGACAATTGCCTTCACCACTCATCTCCCTTCTCTGACAGTCTGAATTCTGTGTGGTCTAGATGTCAGAAGACTCGGCCAATCATGCCCCGAACCGGACCTCTGACATCCCGTTTATGATCACTTGTGCTCTAGGAGTTTGCTGGTGATAGTCTCTTGTGGATTGAGCTGGTGCTTCTGTCTGAATTGTTTGCTTGGATTTCTGACCTTTCTGACCACCTTCTTGACCTCCATCTATTGCCCACTGTCTCTGTACCATTTTGATATATCAGGTTTGACCCTTTTCTGCCCGACCATTCTTTATTGTGTTTGTCTGACAGTTGATGACAACTGTTTATGGTCGGACCAGCAATTAGGCAGGGACAGCATTGGGGGGCCTAGTTCTACTGCTCACTGTCTGTCTTTTCCTGTTGCCCTATCCTGGTCCTGGGCCCCTCACACTAGCAAATTAATTTAACCACTTAAGGAGTTTGCATTGTTTTTGGTTGACATGTTTTTTCCTCTTCGCCTTCCTAGAGCCATAACTTTTTTATTTCTCCACTTACCTAGACATATGAGGGCTTTTATTTGGCGGTACAAGATGTAGTTTCTAATGGTGTTATTCACCGTACTATAGAATATACTGGGAAGCTGCAAAAAAATTCCAAGTGGGACAAAATGAGGGCACATTTTTTGTGGACTGAAGTGCACATTTTATTGGTACCAGTTTGGAATACATGGAACTTTTTTGATCAATTTTATTCCAGTTTTTAAAGGACATAAAAAGAACAAAAAAAACACAATTTTGGTGTTTGGAATTTTTGTTATTCTACGGTGTTCAGTGTATGGGATAAATTATGTAGAGAAGGAGAAGAAGTCCAGCGTGAACACCTCATGAGTATATAACAAAGTTCCGAAGTTTATTTTATAAATTCATTTAAAAATAGACAAGCAAAGTGAGAAAAAATCGCATGGGACCGATGCGTTTCGGAGCAAAACGCTCCTTATTCATGGCATACTCTTTAACACAGAAGCCTGAGTTTAAATATCCCATATCCGGTACACGTGACAAACATCACATGATCGGACACGCAAGCAATATATATAAAACCAAATGCAATTTAAAAAGACAATGAATAGATAATGCGATTTGCTTAGCATAAACTAATATTGGCTGATAAGGTCATATCTTTTATTCAATCTGTCTGGGTACCTGGTGCCCAATTGGAACATCCACCAAGCTTCTCATGCTAATAGTTTTTTCCTATAATCGCCGCCACGAGCTGGTCTGTTAACCCTTTCTATACCTAAGAATGTAAGGCTAGTGGTGTCTCCTGAATGTATGTCGTGAAAGTGTTTTGAGACCATGGACATGCCTAATGAAAGGGATTTTTTAGCATCCAATATATGTCTCCGGATGCGTGTTTTTAAATTACAAGTGGTACAACCCACATATTGTTTCTGACATGCATTACAAATTATTAAATATACCACAAAATGGGTATTGCAATTAATATATGAAGTTATATCTTGTTTAAATCCAGTAGTAATGGAGTAAAACTCCTTGGAAACTGTCACATAATTGCATGCAATGCATTTTAGATGGCCACATTTATACATGCCTTTATTGCTTAGCTAAGTAGGAATGGACAATATTGAATTAGAAGAAAAATTACTAGGGGACAACAACAATCTCAAATTTTGACCTCTCCTAGAGACAAATTGAATCTCATCTTCACTGATAAGCCGCTTATTACCTTCTTGATCCAAAACGAGGGGAAGATATTTCTTAATAATATTACAAATCGTACCAAACTGTGGACTATATGTACTTGTAAATGTAATCTTATTTTTGTCCTGATTAACATTCCGTCCCCTCTCTTTAAGAAGGTGATCTCTTGGAATGTGTGATGGTTTTCTTTAACAGCCATTTAGGATATCCTCTTTTACTAAGCCTATCTTGAGCCTCTTTCTCAAATACCGGGAAGACTTCAGGATTAGAGCAATTTCTCTTCAATCTCGTCATTTCCCCAAAAGGGATAGCCTGAATTACGTGATGAGGATGATGTGATGCTGCATGTAGAATGGAATTGCGAGCAATATTTTTTCTATACGGGAAAATTTCAACCTTGTTATCAACCCCAACAAAAGTCACATCCAAAAAGTTGACTCCATCTGTGTACCAATCACAGGTAAACCTGAGATTCATATTATTGTTATTGAGATACTGACCAAATACCATGGCTTGTTCATGAGTACCTCCCCACATCAGAAGCAGGTCTTCAATATAACGACCATACTACCTGATGTGGGGAGAAAAAGGACAGGAGGAATCAAATAGATATCTCTCCTCCCAGGCCGACATGTATATGTTAGCCAGGGAAGGAGAGAATCTGGCTCCCATCACAGCGCCACATCGTTGTACATAAAAACTTCCATCAAAACAAAAATAATTGTGGCTGAGTAAAAATTCAGTATATTGCATCACAAATTCAATGAGAACATGGGAATACACACTAAAGCGAGTAATATGAGATCTTAGTATATCTAGGGCCAGATGATGAGGTATGGATGGATATAGTGAACTTACATCACAAGACACCCAAGATAGGATAGAGTCCCATGTAACATCAGGCAGCTTATTAACCAGACTTTTTGTGTCTTTGACTGCACCTGGTAAAGAAGCCATTAACAGTTGGAGGATGGAGTCCAACCAGGCCCCCAGCGGTTCTCCCAGTGATCCCCTCCCTGCCACTATTGGTCGCAAGGGAGGGGGGAAGATCTCCTTGTGGATTTTTGGAAATGAATGGAAGATCGGTATCACAGGATGTTCTACAAATAGTTTGTCAGCATAATTTGGAGGAATTGCTCCCATTTTAACTCCTGAATCTAATAATTGCTTCAGATCTTTTTGAAAGACCTTTGTGGGATCATTAGAAAGCTGGAGATACGTGACTGTATCATCCAAAATCATTTTATTTAATGTGCTATAAAGACCGGAGTTCATCAGAACTACGGCACCTCCCTTGTCTGCTGGTCTAATAAGTAGATCAGGATTTTTTCGAAGCTCAGCAATGCCTTGTGTTCCAGATTGGAGAGATTTTTCCTAGTAGAAGTATCTGTTACCTTTCTATGCAATTGCATCAACTCTTGTTCGATCAGATCTTGAAAAAAATCCAAACCTTTCGGCCTAGATTGAAAGGGATAAAATTCCCTGTTTTTCACCATAGGATTGGGGCAAGTGGTTTCATATCCCATATTGCTCTCTCCAACCAAAGATCTCAAATCAGTTAGACATGTATTTTCAGAAAGTGACATAAATTCAACACTATTCACATTAGCGATTCCTCCACTAGAATTAAATACTGCAGTATCCATAGTGTCTATTCGTGAAAAGTGATTTCTCAATGTAAGGGACCTAGAAAAATAATTAACGTCCAAGATAGTTTTATATAGGTCAAAATTTTTTGTACGGCCAAAACCAAGACCTTTAGATAGCACTTTTAGTTGTGCTTCTGTCACAATATAGCTTAAAATGTTTATCACAGGATGATCTAGTATCGATAGTTCCGTGCTTTTACTTGACGTTTTGTTCTTGTGCTTCCTGCCACCTCTGCGCCTGCGTTTTTTGCCGAGCCAGTGCTGGGACCTGGTCTGCCTCTCTGTTTGGTGTTACCATATTCCTGTTCAACTTGTTCTACCCCCGAGCTCTCGGAGGCTTCATCCGACGGGGCATACATCCTCATATCTTCAGACGTATCCAGATTTGGAAATGAGACCTTGTTCTGACCTAGGTGAGACCGACCCTGATATGTTGACTTCAAGATGGATTTAAGTCCTCTATTGTGGGATTTCTACACATACACTCTGTCATTATCATAGTCGTTGGTATCGTGGGCAAATTTCTTGCTTTTATAAGTCACTATATTGTCTTCAAGTTTTTTCATGTTTGACAAAATTTTCTCATATAGTTCTTTATAAGAAGAGGACAATTCTTTTGGTTTCAATAATTCTTTCAATTCCGATATGAATAACCAGTATCTACGACCAGGTGAGCTGACTACCCCATTTTCTGTTTCTATGGGATAAATTATGTTATATTTTAAGGTATCAGACTCTTTTGGATGTGGCGATACCAAATATGTGTAACTTTTTAATTTTTTTATTTGTTAAATGGCAAAAGGGAGGTGATTTGAACTTTTAATATTTTTTTTTACACATTAAAACATTTATTTTATTTTGAGTCCCCTTAGGGTACTTTACCACTAGGGGGCACAATCTTTTATACACCCTAAAGCATTGTAATGCAATATATTAAGGTGTACAAAGATGGCATTTTTACTACTTCCTGCCTAAGGCTGGAAGTAATAAAACAGACAACCTGGCAGCGATGGAAGCTTTGGCCACGGGGGCTCCAATCAGAGTGAGGGACAGTGCGCAGCGCAGTTTCTTATTTATTTAGACGCCATCCCGTGCAATAACCTCCGGATGTTAGCTGCGGCTATGTAGCATAGAAAAACTTGACAGATGATATCACGGCATAGAGAGTTGTTTCAACTTTTTTTCAATGCTTTTCAAAGGCCTTTGTTGTGCTCTGAGTGGATAAAACAGAAAGCTGTGATATAATGGTCAAGCTAACCTTTACTATATCTGTATATTAGGCCACAATCTCTTTATTGGGCACAGATAAAAAAAAATCCTGTAGCAGCTTTTTAGGTCACAGTTCCTTCACTACAGGCCTATGTTTAGTATTCCTGTTATTTAGGCTCATTATATTCAGTTTTGTCAAGCAAATGAATGAGAAAAGATCAATAAATGACAATATTTTTCAATATCAGGGTGTCCATGCACTACTGCTGCTTTGAACATCAAGCAATTGCTAGGTGACAAACGATCAATACTTGTCGTATACTATCCTCATTGCCAAATATTAATTTTACTTGTAAGTATTTCAAGTATTCTTTAGCTTAGGGTATGCAATAAGTATTTGTTCTTAAATACTGTGCATTTTATGCTACTGATAAATAATAATTTTTCTAGTTCTCATATTCACTAGTTTATAAGTAGTGTTGAGCGATTATTATCGACAAAGTTGAAATCGGCACAGTTTTTATGTTGATTGGATTTTTTCGATCACGCGATAATTTAGGTTGAATCTATTAATATTGCGCCATTTTCGGCGCTTCCTTTCATTTTGGCGGCCAGCAAATCAGCTTAGAGAATAGAGCAGGGTGAGCTGGGTGTGCGACGTCATGACTGGGATGTGTATGGTTGGGGATTGGTTTGGAAAAATCACATGACCTCGTTTTTCATATAACAGCCCTTCATGTTCATTATCAGTGTGTGTCTGTGTATCAAAAAGAGCAGGACGTGTGCTCGCCCCCCCCTCTCTCAAAACAGCTCAGCGAAACTGTTCTCTTTGTTCACACAAACAACTATGCTTTTAGCTGTGAACATTAGAACTTAGGTAGATTAGAGATTTGCAGTTTTTAGTTACTTAGGCTGAGAATTTTAAAGGAGCATCTAGCGCTGTACATCCGTGGAGGGGTGCGGGCGAACACAGACAGACAGGCTGGCAGGCAGACAGGCTTTTGAAAGGAGAGTTGATAATTGTGCAGCCCAGACTCTGCTTTAAACCCTGCATTGAAATGGGTTTTTATTAACAGTTTTTGGCCAATTTTTGGTGAAATATTAGCTTGTATTTTGTGCAGCCTGTACTTATATTAGGATACAGAACTTTTCTAGTCACTGCAGGTGTATTTGATAGGTGCAAAAACCCCGTTTCATTATCCGTACACAATTTAATTAGGTTTAGTTCACTTTGGCGGAGGCCATTTTTGTTAAAAGACCCATCTACTACGGAAATTACCATACAGAAATTTGTTATTTAATTGCAGGTTGTATTTCATAGGTGAAAAAAACCACCTTTTATTAACAGTACACAATTTAATTCCGTGTTTTTCACTTTGGCGCAGCCCAGCTTTTGTTCAAAGACCCACTTGTACTCAAATAGGATACAGAACATTTCTAGTCACCGCAGGTGTGTTTATAGGTGCAAAAACCCCGTTTCATTATCCGTACACAATTTAATTAAGTTTAGTTCACTTTGGCGTAGGCTTTTTTGTAAAAAGACCCATCTTCTACGGATATTACCATACAGAAATTTGCTAGTAATTGCAGGTGTATTTCATAGGTGCATAAATCACCTATTATTAACAGTACAAAATTTTAAAATTCCGTGTTTTTCACTTTGGGGCGCAGCCAGCTTTGTTCAAAGACCCACTTTGTACTCACAATAGGATACAGAACTTTTTCTAGTCACCGCAGGTGTATTTATACGTGCAAAAACCAGGTTTTATTATCCTACACAATTTAATTACGTGATTTTCACTTTTGGCGCAGCCCAGCTTTGTTCAAAGACCCATTTTTTACTTAAAAATAGGATACAAAAACTTTTCTAGTCACCGGCAGGTGTAATTTGTAGCTGCAAAAACCACGTTTTATTATCCGTACACAATTTAATTAGGTTTAGTTCACTTTGGCGCAGGCCATTTTTGTTAAAAGACCCATCTTTTACGGATATTACCATACAGAAGTTTGCTAGTAATTGCAGGTGTATTTCTAGGTGCAAAAACCACCTTTTTTTATCCGTATACATTTCAAATAGGTGTTTTTTTTAATTTAGTGCGGCCCAGTTTTGTTCATAGAGCCACCTTATACTTAAATTTGAATACAGAAATTTTTTAGTCACCGCAGGTGTATTTATAGGTGCAAAAACCACAGTTTGTTATCCATACAATTTTTAAATAGCTGTATTGCATGTGGTGTGGCCCTAGTTTTTTTCAAATAGCCATTTTTGTACGACAACTCTGATAGAAAATTTTTTTAAGCAACTGTTCTCAGTTGTCATTGCTGCAAAAAACCCCAATTTCTCATCCGTGAACTTCCCTGAATAGTTTTATCGCTCGTTGAATGTCAGTTTGGCGCACGTATGATATTTTGTTGAAAACTATAAATTCCTAGTCCTACTGGGCAGTTGTAAATCCCTAGGACTAAAGGAAGAACACTGTTGACTTTGTCTTACGGTTCTTCCTCCAGACCGCATTTCACAGGTATTCGCTAGAAACAATTCAGTTTCTAATCCTAGTTGGCTGTAGGAAATTAGAGGGATTTAAGAATAGCTGTGATTTCCCGCTTTTAATAAGAGACTTTAAAAAAACTCTTCATACCTTCTTAAATTTTTTTTCTTTCTGAACAATGTAGTGAAATGCAGGTGGTAAGCGAGCAAAGAGGGGGTAGGAGGGTAGGGAAGAGGGAAGGTGCTCCTTCCAGTGCTGGTGAAAAACACGCATGCCAGCGGATGTCGGTTGCAGGACCATCAAGCCTGTCATCGCTGGGTGAGGGCCCTGTGAATCTCAGTAACGAACAGCGTGGCCAATCTGTTCTTCAGTGGTTAATGCAACGTGCATCCAGCAGGCTTAACTCCTCGTCCTCCCAGTCACGGCCACAAATGTCGTCATCAGCATAAATCAGCATCCGTCCAACATGAAGCGAAGGCAGCCAAATGTCAACTAAATGTACCCACCACTGTGGATAATCCATTTTCTGAAGACCTCTTTGATGACAAAATGCGGTTGGGGTCAGAAGGCATTTCCATAGACCAGGAGGCCAAAGAGGATGATTTTGCCTGCTCTGACGCCCAGCTACTGATGCCATCAGAGGAGGAGAAGAAAGCCGGTCAATCGGCAAAAATCCCGGGCGGTCGGCAACGCCTTGTAGTGCCTCTTGCTTGTAGCCCGTAGCTCCTGGATGCAGAATGTCAGGACGACGAGTCACCTTTTGATTGATGTTTGATGACATTGCGGATCCAATGTGGTCTTTTCAGCAGAATTTGCTTGCAAGCGCTTCATCACTGGACGAGGAGAAGACGATGGGGTAGTGTCAGTATGGGTTCCGCCTAAAAAAAAGGGGGAGAGGGCGATCGCACAAGTCCACTGAGATTTTTTCCGCCAGCCACGATCAGCGGAAACACCGCTCTTTGCTTATCGCCGTCGAAAAGGTCCAGGACCTCTCAAGCCTGGGCCTTTTTCGAGCAAGCCTCTGATTCACCCAGCGATGTTATATGCCACCTTTGCCTTTAAAGGCATCAGTAGAGGCAAGAATCTTTAGGGGGTTTAACCACCACCAACATGTCTAGTCCCATGCAGCGAATGCATGAGTTGAAATGGAGGCAACACTTTGCCCAAAAAAAGGCCACACCGATGCCGGGCTTCCAACCACTGTCACACCCTCTGTCTCCGCCTTCTCCTCCTCCGCCACCACCAAGCGTTCCTCAGCTGCCCATGTCTCTCAGAGTCATGATTAAGGATCAGCCTCCGCTTCAGCCTCCACCATCGCCCGAGTACCACCAGCACCACCAGAAACCTATCCTACCCATTCTCCTTCCACCAGTTTGACGACCTGCATGCCGTACAGTGGCCAGACTAGCAGTGAGCCTTCTGTCTTCCAGGCTTGGGAGCAGAAGAAACACTTTAACCCAAACCATCCCAAAGCCAAAAGCCTGAATGTCGGCATTGCCAGGCTTTTGGCCTTGGAAATGTTGCCTTTCCGGACACAGATGGGTTCCGCCACGTCATGGCCCTTGCCTTCCCCAATACCCGATGCTGAGCAGGCATTTCTTTGCCAGAAAAGCCTCCCTGCCCTGGCCAGCCACGTGTCATCTAAAATTTTAGAGCGCATTGTTTGCATTCTGTGTCTGGAAAAGTCCATTGACCACCGACACATGGACTAGTAAGCAACGCCAAGGCCGCTAATCTCTGTGACAGCTCACTGGGTGAGCTGGGTGGATGTCTCTGGTGGGGGACGGTGGCTCTCAGGCTCGGCGCACGCTCTTCAAAACTGCAGGAATGGTGCAGGGTTCTTTCCCCCCCAAAGGGCCTCGGTGGCATCAAAGGCCCAGAGAAACCAGGCCGTGTTGAAATTAAAACTGTCTTGGAGACCGTCCACACACAGGTCAGGAGCTGTGGACGGCTCTCCGCAACGAGACAGAGCGCTGGCTGGGTGACAAGAACCTTGTGCCAGGCAAGGTGGTGTGCGATAGCGGTCGAAATCTGCTGGCCGCACTTAAGATCGGTAGGCTGGAGCACATCCCTTGCCTGGCACATGTCATGAACCTTGTCGTCTAGAAATTTCTAAAGCTCTACCCGGGTCTGGACTGCCTGCGAGGAAGGCTCGAGGTCTGAGTTCGCGACTTTCCGCCGTTGCACCCTGCTTCGTCCCGCCTGGCTTTCGTTGCAACGTCAGCTCGGGGCCCCCCCATCAACTGTCTCATTGTTGACGTGGCAACACGCTGAATTCCACGCTCCACATGCTCCAGCAATTGTGGGAGCAGCGCAATGCCATTACGCAGTACGAAGTGATACATGGCCTTACAAGCAGGTGCGGAACCTCGGGGTGTTGAGCAACCGAGAGTGGAGGCAGTGTGAAAGAGCTCTGCACCATCCTTGCCAGTTTTGAAGAAGCCACCAAAATGGTCAGTGCGGACAAAGCCCTTGTTAGCAAAGGAGCATTGTGGTGATCTTAGTTCTGGAAACGATCGTTGGACACTCTGAAACTCAGGTCCCGCCAGCGACGGAGGAGGAGACGGACACAGATGCGGACACGGAGCCTTTCTCTCCGTCCAATCCACAAGGCCCGACAGGTTCACAATTTTATCAGTCTTCATTAGGCAGTGGTTCGGGGTCCAGGGCTAGTGCAAGACGACACCTCAGCTCTCAGGGTGCATCATCTGAGGCAAGTCAGGGCTGTGTTGAAGCTGTGCTGGAGGAAGCGGAGGAGGAGGAGGTATTCCTGGACACCGACGTTACCGACCTCCTGCCTTGGAAAGAGGTTGGCGCGAATTTGAGGCGGAGGAGGAAGATGAGGAAGATCAGTTTGCTAGTGCCCCTCGACCCAGAGGCTTGGGAAATCAAGGCTCCATCTCTCACATGAGTGCTTGGATGCTCCATTTCCTCCAACATGATCCTCGCGTTAAGGCCATCAAAATGAACAACAGTTACTGGGTAGCCACCCTCCTGGACCCCGGTACAAAACAAAACTCAGCACTTTCCTTCCACCCACCCAAATAGAGAGTAAAATGCAGGAAATGGAGACCTTGCTGATTGATCAACTGGAGACATCTGTTTCGTCTGCTTCACGTTCTTCAAATGTCACGGTGGAACAACGTCAGCGACGTGACAAACAGTAGAGTGCCCAAATAGCCGTAGCGGCAGCAGCAGCAACAGGCAATGTGGCAGAAGCCTAATGGGTGACCTCTGGCAATCTTTATTTACCACCTCACCAACGCATGCAAGGCAGGGCACACATACAACACACCGAGACCGGCTTAAGATCATGGTGCACGGCTATCTGCGTCTCAACACCGATGTTTTTGGATGTGTTCCGGACCCAATCGACTTCTGGGTATCCAAAATGGATGAATGGCCCAACTCTCTCGCCATGCCATAGAGGTTTTTGTCCTGCCCAGCAGCCAGCGTCATATCTGACAGACCTTCAGACAGCTGAAGGAGTCATTACAGACAAACGCATCCGGCTTTCCCACAGATAATGTGGATCGATTGACTTCATCAAAATGAATCAGGCATGGATCTCTGATGATGTTGTGGCCCCAATTGCCGAGGTCACCGATTTTAAATTTCCGGTTACTTCACATTCCTCTTCAAAAAGAAATGGTCCTCTTGGAAAAATGTTTTTTAAAATGATCATTTCTCTCTGCAATTTTTATTCTCAGTTCCGAAAAGAAATTTTTTGCTGGTTTTGCGGTGTGGAGACTGTTAAAAGACACCAAGGTTTCATGACAAAACCGTATTCCCTTTTTCTCACTTTATCTTTAGAATTTTTCGCATTGTCAACGGTTTTGAGGTCATGTTGCTGTGAGATACAGCTATCATCATGGTCCTTTGGAACAGAAATGGTGGCTTTTAAGTGGCTTTCTTTCCCTCACAATTTTAACAGTGGCTGAGAAGTCCCTTTTTATAAATTTTGGGTCATGCTGCTTTGAAATGCAGAATACTACAGGGTCCTATTCTAAAAAATGTTGTTTCTAAAAAACATTTGTTCTTCACAATTGTCAACAGTGGCTCAAGGGTCATGGTTTGAATTTTTGGGGGCATTTTACTGTGAAATGCAGCTTTACTACAGGTCCTATTCTAAAAAATGTGTTTTTTAACAGACATTTGTTCTTCACAATTGTAAAAAGTGGCACAAGGGTCATGTTTTGTATTTTTCAGGGCATTTTTCTGTGAAATGCAGCTATACTACAGGTTCTATTCTAAAAAATTTGGTTTTTAACAGACATTTGTTCTTCACAATTGTCAAAAAGGGGCTCAAGGGGTCTGTTTGAATTTTTGGGGGCATTTTGCTGTGAAATTGCAGCTATAAATACAGGTCCTATTCTAAAAATTTTGTTTCTAACAGACATTTGTTCTTCACAACTGTCAAAAGTAGCTCATGGGTGATGGTGCTGTCAAAAACAGGAATAGGTAGGACACTGTTAATGGACACATATTGCAAAATGACTTGTTTTTGCAAGATCTTTAAAATAGCTAGCAATTCCTGTAGTGAGACAACCCATTTAATACAATTAAAAAAAGGGAGAAACAAAGAGGTGGTGGGATTCCATCCTATTTTAAAAATATGTTTTCTAAATTAAACTACTTAAAACTTGATGTACAAAATAGCTGGTAAAAAATTTTCCTCTGAATTGTACAAGGGAGGTAAAAGGGAAAACTTGACCAGATGTAGGTTATTCAGAGGACATGGAGTATGGAGCACGGACAGAGCACAAAGTCCAGCGACCTTTTCCTCCAGCACGTTGAGTAAAATAAGAAAAAGAATGCCAAGAAAAAGGGCACTGGGTGGAACAGGAGCGTTACACCAGTATTTCCCAAACTGATACAAATATTCTTTCTGAATTGTACAAGGGAGTACAGAAAGACTTGATGTAGGTTACCCAGGACAGGTATAGTCAATGTCCAGTTAAACTAAAATGGTGGTTCAAAGACTCCTTTTACCTGCACTTATTTAAACTGTGGGTCGACATGGTTAATGGTCATAATGCGGTACAGGACAGATATAGTTAATGTCCAGTTCAACTAAAATGGTGGTTAAAAGACTCCTTTTTCCAGCACTTTTAAATCTGTGGGTCATACAGGTTTAATGGACATGCTGTGGTACAGAACAGGTATAGTCAATGTCCAGTTCAACTAAAATGGTGGTTCAAAGACTCCTTTTTCCAGCACTTTTTAAACTGTGGGTCAGACAAAGGTTTTTAAAGGTCATACTGTGTTTTCAGAACAGGTATAGTCAATTTCCAGTTCAACTAAAATGGTTTTTCAAAGACTCCTTTTTCCAGCACTTTTTAATCTGTGGGTCAGACAGGTTTAATGGTCATACTGTGGGGCCAGGACAGGGATAGTCAAAAGTCCAGTTCAACTAAATTGGTGGTTTCAAAGACTCCTTTTTCCGGCATTTTTTAATCTGTGGGTCAGACAGGTTTAATGGTCGTACCTGCGGGCCAGGACAGGTATAGTCAATGTCCAGTTCAACTAAAATGGTGGTTGAAAGAACTCCTTTTCCCGGCACTTTTTAATCTGGGGGTCATGCAGGTTTGGGGCTCATGCTGTGGCCCAGGACAGGTAAAAGTCAATGTCCAGTTCAACTAAAATGGTGGTTCAAAGACTCCTTTTTTCAGGCACTTTTAATTTGTGGGGGGGCATGCAGGTTTGGGGCTCATGCTGTGGCCCAGGACAGATATAGTCAATGTCCAGTTCAACTAAAATGGTGGTTCAAAGACTCCTTTTTCCGGCACTTTTTAATCTGTGGGTCAGACAGGTTTAATGGTCGTACTGCGGTCCAGGACAGGTATAGTAAATGTCCAGTTCAACTAAAATGGTGGTTGAAAGACTCCTTTTCCCGGCACTTTTTTAATCTGGGGGTCATGCAGGTTTGGGGCTCATGCTGTGGCCCAGGACAGGTATAGTCAATGTCCAGTTTAACTAAAATGGTGGTTCAAAGACTCCTTTTTCCGGCACTTTTTAATCTGTGGGTCAGACAGGTTTAATGGTCATACTGCGGTCCAGGACAGGCATAGTCAATGTCCAGTTCAACTAAAATGGTGGTTCAAAGACTCCTTTTTCAGGCACTTTTTAATCTGTGGGTCAGACAGGTTTAATTGCCATACTGTGGTACAGAACAGGTAAAGTCATATGTCCAGGTCAACTAAAATGGTGGTTGAAAGACTCCTTTTCCCAGCACTTTTTAATCTGTGGGTCAGACAGGTTTAATGGTCATAATGCGGTCCAGGACAGGCATAGTCAATGTCCAGTTCAACTAAAATGGTGGTTCAAAGACTCCTTTTTCAGGCACTTTTTTAAACTGTGAGTCAGACAGGTTTAATGTCATACTGTGGTACAGAAAGGTATAGTCAATGTCCAGTTCAACTAAAATGGTGGTTCAAAGACTCCTTTTTCGGCACTTTTTAAACTGTGGGTCATGCAGGTTTTTTAGGTCATGCTGCGTCCAGGACAGATATAATCAATGTTAGTTCAAACTAAAATGGTGGTTAAAAGACTCCTTTTTCCGGCACTTTTTTAATCTGGGGGTCAGATAGGCTTAAGGGTCATGCTGTGTTCCAGGACAGGGATAGTCAATGTCCAGTTCAAGTAAAATGATGGTTTAAATAATACTGCCTTCTGGCACTTTTTAATTTGGGTCATGCAGGTTTAAGGGTCAGTGGACAAGACAGGGATAGTGAATGGTCTGTGATTTTCTTCTTGTGGCTTTTTATAACCTAAGTGTTTGCCCAA
>JAODAL010017374.1:0-50000 GCA_025379985.1 Phyllomedusa bahiana
GTTTAATTTTTGGGACTTTTTAAATTTTTTGTTTACCTTTGTGCATTTCCTTTCTATTTTTTAAAATAAGACTATTACGTTACTCCTCACTTCCTGATTGACAAAGAAAATCTGAAATTTGGCAATTAACTCTACAAACAACCTACATAGACCAGACTTAAAGGGGTTGTCTCACTACACTGATTCATCTTACCTCAGTCCTGTTTTCTTGGTTTCACTTTGAATTCAGGAGCATGTTTACTGGCTTCTACTAGGCTGCAGTAGAAGCCAGGTCTGTAACTATAGCAACCAGCACTAGCAACCTATCAGGAGAGATCGAACAGGTCTGTAGCTATAGCAACAAGTGCTGGCAGCCTATCAGGAGAGATCGAACAGGTCTGTAGCTATAGCAACAAGTGCTGGCAGCCTACCAGGAGAGATTGAATAGGTCTGTAGCTAAAGTAACCAGTGCTGACAGCCTATCAGGAGAGATCAAACAGGTCTGTAGCTATAGCAACCAGTGCTGACAGCCTATCAAGAGAGATTGAACAGGTCTGTAGCTATAGCAACCAGTGCTGGCAGCCTATCAGGAGAGATCAAACAGGTCTGTAGCTATAGCAACCAGTGCTGGCAGCCTATCAGGAGAGATCAAACATGTCTGTAGTTATAGCAACCTGAGGAGCTGATGCAGCCCATACAGGAGGGGATATCTAGGAATAGGTAGGACACTGTTAATGGACACATATTGCAAAGTGACTTGTTTTTGCAAGATCTTTAACATAAAAAGCAGCAATCCTTGTAGTGAGACAACCCATATAAGTTTTAGTTCATGTTGGCAAATGGAGTGTCTGTGGATCCTTAATGCCTGCTGTTTTTTTGTAGCCTATTTTTTGGATGATATTTTTCATGTCCTTTAGAATATTCTATGGAAAATGGGCAGAAAAATGCCATACTTAGCGTGCTGTTTTTAAAAAAAACCTAAAAAAATGGTTTAGTCCAAATGACGGCTGCAAAGACGGGCTCATGTACATCTATCATCTATTTTTTTGGAAAAAAAATCATATTTTTTAAATAGTCCCTTTTTTTTAATAAAAAAGGGACTATTTAAAAAATGATTTATTTTCCCCAAAAAACTAGATGATTGCTGTACATGAGCCTGTTCTTGTAGCACGCTATTACCATGGCAGATTGAAAACAAGGTATCTGAGGTGAAGATGTTTTCGAAGCTCCTGGAAAGAGAAAAAAAAATGCACACACAAGCGTCAAATTTTCTTTCGGCTAAATGTTCGTCATAGGAAACTTCCCGAGGGATAGTTTAAAGTAACCGCAGTCAGTAATATCCACTTCATGTTAAAGCCACCAGGGAGAAGGCCCATTAGTTTCAGAGTCCAGGATATCAACTCAATAGTCATCGTGTTCACCAATTACAGAGAATTAAAGTCCAGTAATTTGACACATCTGCTGAGCACCTCACCACAAACTACCTCCGAAAGACAAGGGCTGTGTCATCTCCAAGGTGGAAGCTCTCAAATCATGCCGGAGACTTCACAGGCATTATGGCCTGAAGACCCCGGGAATCCTCTCCAGGTTTCTGCTGTCTTCAAAACTGATTTACATTTTTTTTTTCTTGTGGAAGTTCATTATTACTCATTCTCATCGTCAAAGTAGTGATTATTAGATAAATGTGCTATTAGATTAGAGATCTTCAGCGAGATGGTCGTCCCTGGTGACCTCATAGTAACGCTGGGATAATAGTGCTCTTCGGCTTTTCTACAGCAGCAAATTTTTGGTCCGTTTGGCTCAAGCCTATTGTCATGATTGTGCCCAACAGACTCCTGGCTTTTGGCTCTGGTCGCCGGCCACAGCCAGTACGACGTAAACTGTGGTTTATGACTTAATACTGTGTATTTCTACTGCTAGTGTGAACTCCGCCCTGTAGCTCTGTATGCTTAATTGATTCCTGGCCAACGCCCGAGGCCAGGAATCTTCCAGCACTTGTTTGGTTAACCTGTTCCTGTTTGATTGACATTCCTGGTTACCTGTTTTTTTGGATGATATTTTTCATGTCCTTTAGAATATCCTACTACAAGTGTGAACTCCGTCCTGTAGCTCTTTATGCTTAACTGATTCCTGGTCAACACCCTTGGCCAAGAGTCTTCTAGCACTTGTCTGGTTAACCTGTTCCTGTTTGATTGACATGCCTGGTTACCTGGATTTTTGGATGATATTTTTCATGTCCTTTAGAATATCCTACAACTAGTGTGAACTCCGTCTTGTAGCTCTGTATGCTTAATTGATTCCTGGCCAATGCCCATGGCCAGGAATCTTACAGCACTTGTTTGGTTAACCTGTTCCTGTTTGATTGACATTTATGGTTACCTGGTTTTTTGGATGATATTTTTCATGTCCTTTAGAATATCCTACAACTAGTGTGAACTCCGTCTTGTAGCTCTGTATGCTTAATTGATTCCTGGCCAATGCCAGTGGCCAGGAATCTTCCAGAACTTGTTTGGTTAACCTGATCCTGTTTGATTGACATTGCTGGTTAGCTGTTTTTTGGATGAAAATTTTCATGTCCTTTAGAATATCCTACTACTAGTGTGAACTCTGTCCTGTAGCTCTGTATGCTTAACTGATTCCTGGCCAACGCCTGTGGCCAGAAATCTTCCAGCACTTGTTTGGTTAACCTGTTCCTGTTTGATTGACATTTCTGGTTACCTGTTTTTTTTGGATGATATGTTTCATGTCCTTTAGAATATCCTACTACTAGTGTGAATTCTGTCCTGTAGCTCTGTATGCTTAACTGATTCCTGGCCAACGCCTGTGGCCAGGAATCTACCAGCACTTGTCTGGTTTACCTGTTCCTGTTTGATTGACATTCCTGGTTACCTATCACTTCTGTTCTACCTTCTCCTGTTTCCTATAAAAGGACTCGGCTTCCTTTCTTCTTTGCCTGCTATATGGTTTCTATATGGTTTGCCTGCGATATGGTTTGCCTGCCTATAGTTCGCCGGTTTTCTGCATGGATTCTGCTGTACCTTTTGACCTTGGCTTGGACTCTCGTTACTCTTCTGTCCCCCGTTTCTGTACTGCGCTGCCTGTTTGTTGCTGACCTGGCCTGTCTGACTTCCCCTGTTTGTTCTGTGTTTGTTCGTCTGCGTCTTGTGTCTCACTTGGCTCAGAGTAGCTCTCAGTCTTCTGGTTGGGGCCGACCTAGTAAGGAGTCGGGTACCCCCAAGAGGCAGGGACAGTGGTTGGGACCAGCATCAGGGCCTCACTCTGTCTGTGTCTTCTCGTGCGCCCCTGACTGTCCCTTACACCTAAATGAAGAAATTACAGTGTTTCCTATTCTATGGCTGGAAAAACATATACATAAATTGATTTAATATAAGGCCACTAGATCTGTTTAAAGGACCCCTCCAGGTTATTTCTTCCCCCTTTGCTCATTAGAAGTTGCTTTTAGCTACACTGTTACGCCAGAGACTAAGCTAAGCTGCAGCTGAATACAGGATGTCGGGCTGATGCAACACTCTCTGTTAGGTAAAATGATCTGCATTCTAATAGGCTGAAAGACACTGTGCTTTTGATGGTGAAAGGAAGTCTGGGTCTCTATCCATTCCTATGATATAGACTTTGAGCCTCCCATAGGAATGCATAGAGAGATTAACTTCTGGATCACGCACCTAGAATAGGCTGTTCAGTTCTGGGCTTCAGTTTATAAAAAGGATGTACTGGAGATAGAGAGAGTTTAAAGATGAGCAACCAAACTAATAAGGGGAATGGAACATCTTAAAGAAAGTGCAAAGACAAGCAACCAAACTAATAAGGGGGTGGAGCATCTTAAGGAAAGTTCAATGATGAGCAACTAAACTAATAAGGGGGATAAAGCATCTTAAAGAAAGTGCAGATGCGAGCAATCAAACTAATAAGAGGGATGGAGCATCTTAAATAAAGTGCAAAGGCGGGCACCCAAACTAATAAGGGGAGTAGAGCATCTTAAAGAAAGTGCAAAGCTGAGCAACCAAACTAATCAGGGGTGGAGCATCTTAAAGTAAGTGCCAACATGAGCAACCAAACCAATAAGTCGGATGGAGCATCTTAAAGAAAGTGCAAACACGAGCAACCAAACTAATCATGGGACTGGAGCATCTTAGTTATGAGGAGAGGTTAAAATAATTAAAGTTATTTAGTCTTGAGAAAAGATGACTCCAGGGAGACATAATTAATTTCTATAAGTATATAAATGGCTCTTGCAAAGAGTATAGGGAAAAGCTACTTTATGTAAAACCCCCACAAAAGGCAAATGGGGTGCTCCCTCAGTCTGGAGAAGGAAAGGTTCAGTCTCCAGAGGAGAAAAGCTTTTTTTTACCATGAGAACTGTGAATCTGTGGTATAGCCGCATGAGGAGCTGGTCACAGCAGGAACAGGTGAGGGTTTCAAGAAAGACTTAGATAACTACTTACTACTAAATACTATTAATACTTATGTAGCCGTATAAAATATCTTGATCCAGTCTGATGACAACTTTGGAATCAGAAAAAAAATATTAGTTTAGGGCAGTTTGGTTTCTGTCTTATGGGTTCCAAAGTCAGCATCAGCTTAAAACTTCCCTCCCCCCTCTTTTCATCCACATCTTCCCCGGCCTTGGTTGCACTTGTTGGGTATATCTCTTTTTTTCAACCATAACTATGTTACATTGCAACTTTGCAACCATGATGTGTCCTTCAGCAACTGAGAGTGCAGGTCACATGACCTACTAGGAGAATGCTCTAAAGGGAATGTGTCATCAAAAATGACTTATTGTTTAACTCACATTTTTATGTTAAACACATTTTTAAAGAATTTTTGGGTTATATATTTTTTTAATTTTCCATATCCTTTCAATATTTTTTTAATAATTCTTAAGTCCTGCAGTTTTCACTTTGGCCACTAGGCCTACTAATCGTCTGACACTTCCTGTTCTGTACAGAAAGATTCTCAGTTGTCTGCTCATTATCAGCACAAAGAGGGTCAAATTGAAAGTAGTAAATAGTACAGGATCCACCAGTCACAAGAGGAGATGTCACAGTTCACCCTTTCACCTCCCTGCACAGTGACTTCTTCGCAGGTCAATGAGCAGGACTAGAAAACTCTCCAATAGAAGTGAATGGGACTGAGTCAGTCTTAAGGCTCCTATGTGCATGAAGCTGCTGTAAGGCATCTCTCTGACTGCTGTTAAAGCAGTGCAAACAAGGCCTAGTGGCCAAAGTGAAAACTGCAAGACTTAAGAATTATTAAAAACTATTGAAAGTGATATGAAAAAAAAAAATAAAAAAAAAATCCTAAAAAATGTGTTTAACATAAAAATGGGACTTAATGACTCATTTTTTTGATGACACATTCCCTTTAGGCTATGTTCACACGGCGTAATTGCAGGGCGTATATGCGCGTACTGCCGTGGCGCGGGGGGGCCAGCAGCTCGCCAGCCCCATTGACATTCATTACTCGCCGCGCATATTTGCAAGTAATTGACATGTCACTCATCTCCCTGCGCGTACAGTACGATTGTATTATCCGAGCGGCGAGAGGAGGCGTAATCCATAGTTCTCTATGAGAACTACGGATTACCATAATTACGGCGTGCATCTCGCCCACATTAGAGCGCAAATACGCCGCAAAATATGCGCCAAAATTACCCCGTGTGAATATAGCCTAAGGCCTCGTTCACACGGCTTATTTTGCCGCGGATTGGCGCCGTACTCCGTGCCGGATTTGTGCTGCAGTACGGCACCAATCCGTCGGAGTAATTACGGTAATCCGCTGCTCTCATAGAGAACAGTGGATTCCTTCGCTCCTCCCTGCTCGGCGAATCCGCTGCGGGGGGAGAAAGTGACATGCACATTATTTACAGCGCGGACGCGCCGTAAACAATGCATTGTCTATGGGGCCGGGAGCGGCGCCCCCGCCGCGCTCCGGCCCCCGCCCCCGTCCCGCCCCTTATTCACGCCGGATTTGCGAGCGCAATCCGGCTCACAAATCCGCCGTGAATAAGCCGTGTGAACGGGGCCTAATTAAAGGCAATTTGAGAACATCAGTTTAAAGCTAACTTGAATGATTTCCCACAATCAGGGGAGCCGGAGACTGCAACGGACACACAAGAAATTTCTAAGAAAAATTTTTGACATTACAGAAAGTTTGTGCAAGGCGAGTGCTGGGAAAGTTATAGAGGACATGGGAGGTCCTCCAAATGGAGATGGCATCATGAACTGTTATAGTTGCAACTCCACCCATTTTGGTGTATTTTTTTCTAGCCCTAAAAGTTAGAACTCAGGAACCCTTGCACCACAGATCACAGCTCTTCCCACTGAGCTACTTCAGCTGCTCAGGTAGCTCTTGTGCTGAACCTTGGTCTAGATCCTTGCTCCTTCAGCTCCAGTTCCTGATTGCCTCCACCCTTTGGTTTCTGTTCGGACACCCTATATAAGCCCGGCCTTGTACTTCCTTCCTTGTGAGATTGTTGTGCACTTAGTGGGTTCTGCTGCTCATGTTTACTGACCATGCTATATACCTGTCTGCTCCTCAATACAGATACTGTCTTCTTATGTACTGACCACGCTATATACCTGCTCCTCAGTACAGATACTGTGCACCTTTGTTCTGACCTCTGTACTTACTGACCACTCTATATACCTGCCTGCTCCTAAATTACCGATACTCATCTTGCTGTGTACGACACCTATATAACCCTGCTCCTCAGTACAGATACCATCCTCTTGTGTACTGACCTCTAGATTTACTGACCATGCTATATACCTGCTCCTCAGTACAGATACTGTGCACCTGTGTTCTGACCTCTGTACTTACTGACCACTCTATATACCTGCCTGCTCCTAAATACAGATACTATGCTCTTGTGTACTGACCTCTAGCTTTACTAACCATGCTATATACCTGCTCTTCAGTACAGATACTATGCTCTTGTGTACTGACCTCTAGCTTTACTAACCATGCTATATACCTGCTCTTCAGTACAGATACTGTGCTCCTGTGTATTGACCTCTGGACTTACTGACCACGCTATATACCTGCTCCTCAATACAGATACTGTCCGCTTGTGTACTGACCTCTAGCTCTACTGACCGTGATATATATCTGCTCCTCAGTACAGATACTGTGCTCCTGTGTATTGACCTCTGGACTTACTGACCACGCTATATACCTGCTCCTCAATACAGATACTGTGCTCTTGTGTACTGACCTCTGGTCTTACTGACCATGCTATATACCTGCCTGTGGTCACAATATATAAACTCCAATCCAGAGCTGGAGTGTTATACAGTCATATGCTCGGGAAGGCAAACTGATTTCACCAAAGGTCACATCTGAAGTGTGGTCAGGGTACCACCTGCAAGCTGCTATACAGAGTGGTGTGGTAGTGCATGCTGGAGCTCTGAATCCAAAATGGCGACCACTGCCTTTGCTATTTCCCATTAGGGCTGCGCCACTTTTTTGGTGTAATTTGCGTCAAACAACTGTTGACTCGCTATTCTCTGTATAAATGAACTGTCGTGCACCAAAACTAAGCACATTATACGGCAGGCACAACACATGTAAGTGCGCCTAAAGTAGGCGCATCAAATATGCCAGCAATAATATGCTATACTCCTACATTATGCTATGCACCTAGATTAGGCGCATCAATTATACTATGCAAGGTAAAGCACACAACAGATTTTTGCCAGGTTAATTCACTGAGGTGCACTATACAAAACTGGCGTGGCGGTGCCTCTTTTCTGACATGTCGCCCTAAAAGTTTAACTAATTTTTTATCTGTTTAACGCATTTGTTCAGAATTTTTTGTTATTTTTTGTTTAATTTCCCATTTCAATATTTTTTTTAAAACAAAATTCTTAAATCCTGCAGATTTCACTTTGGCCACAAGGCCTAAGAACACTTTCTGTTCTGTAGAGAAAAGTTATCAGCAGTCTCCTCATTATCAGAACAGGCAGGATTACACTGAAAGGTGACCCAATGTGCAGTGTCAGACTGAGGTGTCTCTGGGGCCCACCAGTGGGGTTGGTTCTTAGGGCCCATCAGTGGAGATGATTCTTGGGGTTCCTCAGTGGAGTTGAATTTTAGGGTCCCTCAGTGGAGCTGATTTTTTGGGGTCCAACAGTAGAGCTGATTCTTGGGGCCCACCAGTGGACATCATTCTTGGGGCCCACCAGTAGAGATGGTTCCTGGGGCCCACCAGTGGAGATGATTCTTGGGGCCCACCAGTGGATTTGATTCTTGGGGTCCCTCAGTGGAGCTGGCTCTTGGGATCCAACAGTGGAGCTTATTCTTGGGGACAACTAGTGGAGTTGATTTTAGGGGCCCACCAGTGGGGTTGGTTCTTGGGGCCCACCAGTTGAGTTGGTTCTTAGGATCCACCAGTGGAAATGATTCTTGGGGTCCATCAGTCGAGATGATTCTTGGGGTCACTCAGTGGAGTTGATTCTTGGGACCCACCAGTGGAGTTGGTTCTTAGTGCCAACCAGTGGAGTTAGTTCTTGAGGCCACCTGTAGAGCCCATTTTTTTGGACTTATTCTAAAGCTATTGTACAATACTACATATACTGTACTTGACTCTTGCTTTCTGTAACCTTGTCTCTGCCTTTCTGCCTGAAAGGGGCCCCCCCAGAGATTTCCCCTACTCCCTTGTTAGCCAATCCAAGATGCTTTAGATACTTTTGACCCAAATTAACTGTTATGGGCATGTTTTGTGACCTGAGACAAAAGTCAGTGTGCGGGGAGGGGAAGAGGGGGAGCTGTGACTATCTCCTATTGTGAGTGATGGATTCTGTGTTATCTACACACATTGGCATGCTTAGACTGTCTCACAAGGGAGTAGGGGAAACCCCTGGTGGGCCCTTGGGCATGGTGGCCTGTTTTCAGGGAGAAATGCAGAGAAAAAAAAGGTAGAAAGCAAGCAGCAAAGTGCAGAGTCATGCAGTTTTGTATAGTAGCTATAGAATAGGTCCTAAGAATTAACTCCACTGATGGACCTCAAGAACCAACCCCACTGGTGGGTCCCAAGAATCAACTCCACTGGTGGGCCCCAAGAATCAACTCCACTGGTATATCCCAAGAATCATCTCCACTGGTGTTCCCCAAGAATCAACTCCACTGAGTGACCCCAAGAATCAACTCTACTGGTGGCCCCAAGAATCAACTCCACTGGTGTATCCAAAGAATCATTCCACTGGTGGTCCCCAAGAATCAACTCCACTGAGTGACCCCAAGAATCTACTCCACTGGTAGGAACCAAGAATCATCTCCACTGGTGGGCCCCAAGAATCATCTCCACTGGTGGGCCCCAAGAATCAACTCCACTGGTGGAGCCCCAAGTATCGACTCCACTGATGGGCCCTATGAATCAGCTTCACTGGTGGGCCCCAAAGAATCAACTCTACTGGTGGACCCCAAGAATCAGCTTCACTGGTGGGAGCCAAGTATAAACTCCACTGGTGGGCCTCAGTAATCAACTCCACTGGTGGGCCTCAGGAATCAACTCCACTGGTGGGCCCCCAAGAATTAGATTTATTAGAAGGCCCCCAACACTGCTCATACACGTAATGCTATTTCTTCCAATCCAACCGATAAAATGTACTCCATAAAATAGCCAGGAGGGAATATTTACTACAAAGGCAGCTGTTTCCCTCCTAGTTGAAATAAAGGGTTAACTCCTCCCACCCCAACCCCCCCACCCCACACGCATTGCATCAGTATTGATGGTCTCGGCCAACTTCTGTATATGGCAAACTTCATTCAAAATCTGTCTCAGGGTTGTATCCAGGACTTCAGAGGGCCCCTGCGCAATGTGTTGTTACATTGACCCATAAATATTCCGAAAATCAACCCAGGGAAGTAAATTATCCTTTTCCCAGATAAAGTATGTGAGACAATAATGAAATAAAAAAAAAATATATATATAATGTTTGCAGCTAGAAAAAGTATTAAATGTTAAATATAACAAGCATAATAGAGTTATTGTTCTGTCCTCCTTCCAATCTTCCAAACTATGTCGTGGTATTTCTGTTAGTTTTCCTGGAAGTCACTCTCCGACTTACTAAAGTAAAATGGAAACACATGCAAGAACCTAAAATAACCTAAGATGCTGCTGAGAGCACTGGGTCATTTTGGCTTTTATTCCTCCGTATTGTGTTTGCCCATAAATAGACACGAGCTCGTACGATGATTCGCTTTATTGCGAGGTGCATTCCATTTATATTTTCCAGGTTTTCCATTGAAACAATAAAACTCTGGAAAATGAGGGAGCTTATGGGGTAAAAGGAAGAGTTGTTGTCCTCAGGGCTCACATAAATGGTGGCTTTACAATTCTGTACCACCTCCAACCTTCATCTACTTTTATTGTGCCCTTGTGTATTACTGTAGATATTCCATTTCCATACATATTCCACTGGATGCTGTATGTAACACTGGACCATTTTGAGGCACTACACTGTGATTTATAGAGTGCCTATGGCCCTGTACCTGATGCCCAAGGGTGTAGCTTGGGGTGTGCTGGGCGCCCATGTGATGCTAACTAGGCCTGGACTGGTAATCTGTACAACCGGGCACATTCCCGGTGGGCTGCCTGGTTCTAGGCTGCTGCACCGACTCAGAGTGATGATGAATTCCTTGTAGGCCACAAATTACGGCACAGGTTTTCAACTGTATGCGCATCTGCAATATATACATACAATTGAAAACTATGGCAGGGCAAAGAGCCATGTGCTCTCTTCCTGGTCGACTACTAGAATGTACATCGGCGGCAGTTTCCGACGCAGGTGCCAACAACCTATTTGGCCAGAACTGAATCTTTGCTCTGGGTGAATGAAAGCCCATCTAATGTGTCGATGAAGACCATCGCCTGGTTCACATCTGTGTCAGAGGTTCTGCTTGGAGAACTCAGTTGCAGAGGTGAAATCAGACCCATTTTACAACGGACACCAATGGTGGCTGATAGTTCCCGTTGACTACACTGTAGTTCATTGGGTTTTCACCTTTGTGTTCATTGTTTTACCAGTAAAAAGGGCAAAGTATTGGCAGAAACATCACAGATGGACTCTGTTGTATTCAATGGGGTCGAAGTACCACTGTCGTCGCTGTTGTAAAATGGGTCCAGTTCCAGCTAATGGAGGCTCCTAAAGGAACCTCCAACACAGATGTGAACCGGGGCATTATACATCATCAAAGCATGAGATGGGCTGTTATTCATACTGCACCATTTTTCCTTCATTCTCAAGAGGTTCTAAACAGAGCCTCCAATTCAAGTGGGAGGAGTGTCTAAGGTTTCCCTAAATTGCCGGTATCACCCACAACCCTCTAGATAACAGCAAGATACTAATTATAGATTCTGCAAGTTTGGTCTTTACTTTGTGTCCTCCAAAAATGCCATATTCCGCAGGCAACATGTAAGAGGCTAAACCTCATCTCGTTCTAGTGATATTTTTGTGTTCCTATTGGAGTGGAGCTGATTCTTTGGCCCCAACAGTGAATTTGATACTTTTGGCCCACCAGTGGAGTCAATGCTTGTGGCCCACCACTGGAGTCAATTCTTGAGGACTCACCAGTGGAGTTGACTCTTGGGGACACCAGTGGAATTAATTCTTGGGGCACTTCAGTGGAGTCGATACTTGGGGCTCCACCAGCGGAGTTGATTCTTGGAGCCTCAATGGAGTTGATTGTTGGGGCCCACCAATGGAGTTGATACTTGGGGCCCGCCAGTGGAGATTATTCTTGGGGTTAACAGTAGAGATGATTCCTTGGACCCAAAAGTGGAGCAGATTCATGGAGCCCATCAGTGGAGTGGATTCTTGGGACCCATGAGTAGAGTTAATTATTGGAGTCCACCAGTGGAGCTGATTTCTGGGGACCAGTGGAGTTGATTACTGGGGCCCACCAGTGGAGTTGATACTTGGGGACCACCAGTGGAGATTATACTTGGTACCACAGTGAGTATTGGGTGAATTCCTGGGGTCCATCAGTGGAGTGATTCCTGGGCCCATCAGTGAGTTATTCCTGGGCCACATGGAGTTAAATACTTGGGGACCACCAGTGGAGATTATTCTTGTGGTTACCAGTAAAGATGATTCATTGGGCCCAAAAGTGGAGCAGATTCTTGGAGTTCCTCAGTGTAGCGGATTCTTGGGACCCACCAGTAGAGTTAATTCTTTGGGCCCACTAGTCGAGTCAATACTTGAGGCTCCACCAGTGGAGTGGACTCTTGAGTCCCACCAACCCTAGACCTACTGTATATAACTGTACATGTTGCACATGACTCTTTCACTCTGTCTTTTGCTTTCTGCATCTTTTTTCCTTTCTTTCTCCTAGAAAGGCAGCCCAAAAGCCCACCGGGGGTTTCCCCAACCCTCCTGTGTGCCAGTCCAAGCATGCCCATAGGGGGACTTTCATTTGGCTACTTTGCCTTCTATCACTGAAGGTCAAATGCCCTAAAAACAACATCTGAACCATTATCACTGATACCATTGCAACAAAGCTCCTACCTGCCCAGATTAAAACATATCAAGCACCTTAAAACGAAGCTATTCTAGAAGTATAGTGACAAGAGCCTCTTCTAATGTGTCCCAGTGACATAATCCCCCGGTCTCTTATCTCGGCAGCGTTCAGGTCTCGTGTTTTATCTCCATCAATCTGTTTGCTTCGAGCTTCAGATCTTTACGTGTTTGTGTGGGACGGTGCCCTGCGACTTCACCTGTGATGCTACCTCACCCCATTCTGGTTGCCAGAGCCAGACCACAGGGGCCACAAGGCCGCTCTGTGATCACTACTTTCTCAGCGAGGTGCTTCCTCCTGCTCATCTCTCTCGTACGATGTTTATCTCTCGGAAGGATTGAGACTATAGATAGCATCGGTCTGGCAGCAGATGTGAACCTCCGCAGCATCGCCTTAATTGCCCTGCTGCGGCTCACCTACCAGAGAGAGAGATTTTCCTCTTCACTTTTGAACGTGATTATCTTGAAAGCAACAGGAGACAACAAAAAAAAAAAAACTCCTCTGTGTCGGACTTGATGCCCAGACATATATACATATACCTTGTGTCTCCATTCACGAGCTTGCAACAATTATATTCAAAGCTGGATAGTCTGGAACAGGGGTCCTCAAACTTTTTAAACAGGGGGCCAGTTCACTGTCCCTCAGGCCATCGGAGGGCCGGAACATAGTTTAAAAAAAAAAACTATGAGCCAATTCCTATGCACGCTGCACATACAGTATCTTATTTTGAGGTGAAAAAACAAAACGGGAACAAATACAATATTTAAAATGAAGAACAAGTAACATTAAATAAAAAAAATTACTGGTATTTCAATGGGAACTATGGGCCGGCTTTTGGCTAATGAGATGGTCAATGTCCAGTTCCATATTTGTCACTGCAAGTGTGCATCAGTTAGTCTAGATCTGGCTGGAGATTTCAGGCTGGAGAATGTTTCATTCTGCAAAAATAGTAGGCAGCACAGGTCCCCAATAGGTAGGTAAATGTCACCAATAGGCAGGTACAGGTCCCTAATAGGCAGCATAAGTCCCCAATAGGCAGGTACAGGTCCCAAATAGGCAGTTGATGGTCCTCAAAAGGCAGCATAGGTCCCCTATAGGCAGGTACATGTCCCCAATAGGCAGGTACAGGTCCCCAATAGGCATGTACATGTCCCAAATAGGCAGGTACATGTCCCCAATAGGAAGGTACATGCCCCCAATAGGCAGCATAGGTCCCCAATAGGCAGGAAAATGTCTCTAATAGGCAGGTACATGTCCCCAATAGGCAGGTACAGGTCCCCAATAGGCAGGTACAGGTCCCCAATAGGCAGTTGCAGGTCCCCAATAGGCAGGTAAATGTCCCAAATAGACAGGTACAGGTCCCCAATAGGCAGATAAATGTCCCCAATAGCTGATATAGGCAGGTACTTGTCCCCAATAGGCAGGTACAGGTCCCCAATAGGCAGGTACATGTCCCCAATAGACAGGTACAGGTCCCCAATAGGCAGGTACATGTCCCTAATCAGGGCCATCTTTTCCATTGGGCACACTAGGCAGTTGCCCGGGGGCCACACAAGTATAGGGGGCCCAAGTTGTGTATGTATTTCCCAGGAATACAAGAAGCATACCCTGGATTCTCTGGTTGGTTTTGCTTATTTAATGGTTTGTGTGTTTTTAGGATGTGCAAACAGTTAAAAACCATGGTGAAGAAGGGAGCCAAAGGCTCCCTGCCCTGCCAAATAGTCTTTTAGACTGCAGGCTGCCGGTGTCCAAACATAAGTGGTGTGATAGTATGAGTGTGCTTGGGAGGGAGGCTCAAGACATGGCCAAGTGTGATGTCATGTATGTGGGCAGGGCCCACTGCAATGCTATGCCCAGGGGCCCACAATTCTGTTAAGACGGCTCTGTCCCCAATAGGCAAGTACAGGTCCCCAATAGGCAGATGCATGTCCCCAATAGGCAGGTACAGGTCCCCAATAGGCAGGTATAGGCAGGTGAATGTCCCCAATAGGCAGGTACATGATCCCAATAGGCAGGTATAGGCAGGTAAATGTCCCCAATAGGCAGGTAAATGTCCTCAATAGGCATTAAAAAAATAAAATACCAGTCCCCCGCTGCTCTGAAGAGGCGCCCGCTCGACTCCGTCTTCTTCTGGCACAGGCAACGTTACGTCATCAGGCGTGATGACACTCACGTCGTCTGTGCTGCATACCCAGCGCCGCCTCGTCGTTCCGCCCATGATTACAGAACAAACAGAAAACATACGGAGCAATAGATGCCATCAAGGAGGCGTCCTCTGAACTAGGAAATTGGTAGAACTGGCAGCAGGAAGTAATCTGAACAAAGAAAAAAATATTATTAAACATTACTTTCTTGTAAATCCTCCTCCCAAGAAACTGAAGCTTTTCAAAGTTATAGGGGTTGTCCAGGGTAAGAAAAAGATCTATTTCCCATAGAAACAGCGCCACTCTTGCTTATGGACTGTACCGGTATTGCAATACTCACTTGAAACTTCCAGATGTTTCATGATCCTACAAGTGCTAAGAAAATCGATTTACACATGATTCCCATGCCTGCTGTTCGTCACCCTCATGCAACTTTTACTCTTCTTATTTGTACCTTCTGGTGAATTTTACTAGAAAAAAAACAAACATATTTCTGGTTTATTAATAATAATGACCATAAAACCATATTTTTGATCTTGTATTATGTCTGCAATACAGGACCAAATATGGTTCATATGCTTAGAAAATAGATCGCCATGGAGTTCTTTACTGGTCTACAATAGGTCCAGGAAAACAACAGAGAGTCCCTGATATTGCTGTGCTGTCACCATAGCATATAACTGAATGAAGAAGGTGCAGTCATGTGATCCAGGCTTTGGAGAAGTAAAGTACGTGTCACAGTAGGAGATAAAGGATCCTCTGGACCACCACAAGCAATGGCGTAAGCCACGCCAGGGAGCGGAGTCTAAGTAGGTCCCGGTTTTCACCAGAGCCCACCGCAAAGCGGGATGGACTTTCTGCGGCGGGAGTCCTACCAGGTCGCTACTCCTGACGTGACTTGCTTGCGGTGGCTGCCGAGGTGTGGCGTGGTACAGAATCGTCAGGCAGGCTCGTAGTTGGGGACAGGCAGAAGGTCAGGACAGGCAGCAAGGTTCGTGGTCATGGACAGGCAGGAAGGTCAGGGCAGGTGGCAAGATTCGTGGTCAAGGGACAGAGGCAAACGGTACAGTTATCAGAACAAGGCTTCAGGAACGCTTTCTCTATAGGCAAAGGGCACCAAAGATCCAGCGAGGTTACTAGGAAGAGGTAGGCTTAAATAGGAGCAGCGGGCAGCAATAGCCAATTACCGGTGCGCTGGACCTTTAAATTTAACACTGCCGGCACGCGTGCGCCCTAAGGAGCGGGACCGCGTGCGCCAAGGGACAGAGACAGCCGGAGCAGGAGCGTGGCGGGGTAAGTGATACTGGGCACCAGCAGGGGGACGAGCGCGTCCGCGACCCGACGTGCGGGACGCGGCGCCGCTCAGCAGCGGGGCACGGACGCGCATGCGACCCGAGACGAGGGTCGCAGAGGCATCCGTGACAGTATGCACCTAAATGATATGATTATTATTATGATGATGGTTATTATTATTATTAGTGTACTCAATTTTAGCATTATTTTTTGGGGGTATTTTTATTTATTTGTGTTTTCTTTTGTATCAGTTAATGCTTTTTATCGTTTCGTCTTTTATTTGGATTTATTTTGTTATTTTTTTTACTTTGTTTTATTGATTTTGTATTTAGTGATTATTTCTTAGTATTTTTATTTGATATATATTATTTATTTTGTGATCGTGATTTCTTATTGATTTTTTTATATGGTTTATTTATTTTGTGATAGTTTTTATTGTTTTTATCTTATATGTTTTATTTATTTTATCAGGGCTATTTCTTTTGGGTTTTATTTTCCATGTCTTATTGGTTTTATATTTATTGATTTGGTATTTGGTGATAGCTACTTTTTATGTTTTATGTATTTTGTGATAGTTTTTTCCTTTTTTATGCTTTATGTATTTAATGATAGTTATTTCCTGTTTTTTTAATTTTTTATGCTTTATGTATTATGTGATAGTTTTTTCCTTTTTTATGCTTTATGTATTTAATGATAGTTATTTCCTGTTTTTTTTAAATTTTTTATGCTTTATGTATTTTGTGATCGCTAGTTCCTGTTTTTTGTTTTTTGATAATTTTAACTTTTTTTTTAATTCTTTATGTATTTTATGGTAGTTATTTCCTTTTTTTATTTATTATACATTATGTATCTTGTGATCGTTATCTCCTTTTTTTAAATTTTTTTAGGCTTTAAGTATTTTTTGATAGTTATTTTAAAATTTATGTTTTAGGCTTTGTACGCCCCGCAATTACGCCGGGTGTTCAGGAGTCATGCTGATTGGCGCGTACTCCCGTGACGCGGGGTGGGGGGGCCGTAGCCTGCCGGCCCCATAGACTGTCAGTACTAATAACGACATATTATGTATCTTCCCGCGCATACAATATGATTGTATTGTACTCTTGGGGAGAGGAGGTGTAATCCATAGTTCTCTATGAGAACTGTGGATTACCGTAACTTTGCTTGTATCAGAGCACAAATACGCGGCAAAATGTGCGGCGACATTAGCCCGTGTCAACATATCCTTACTTAGCTTGGAGTTATTACGTTTGTATTAGTTACTCCTCTTTTTTTTTTTCTTTTTTTTTTTAAATTAGGTTACACAATCAAACAAGTGTAAAAAGTTTTAATAGTTGAGAATAAAACTTCTGTCTTTTTTTTTTATTCCTAGTCAGTGACGTGACTGTACTGAAATAATTCTCTCAGCTCCCTGGAGGATGCAGGAAAAAAAAAATATTGCTAAAAGGGGTTCTACTTCCTGTCATTAAAAAAACGACAACTTTTCATTTTATTTTATTTTTCTCATCTAATACAATTCCAGTTTTAGACATTCAACTCGCTTGTCATCCACCGGGAAGTGATGACATCATTAATTATGTATGGATTTGAAAACCTCAAGAAGTCTATAGCCAGATTGGATCGGCTTTTTAACTCTTTTGATTAATAAAACATAGAGGCTTGGGATATTTGAATTGCCTGGGCGATAACCTGTGAGGGAGAGTCACTGGAAGGGAAGAGAGATCTTACTGCTGATAAGTTATTTTACTTAACGCACTGGACAAACACAATAACAAATGAAACTGCACAATATTCTCATTTTTCCCCCAAAACCTTATTAAAAATTGATGTTTATTTGACATTGAGATAAAAAAAATATTGTTTCCCATCAGCCCTTTTTTTTCCGTCTCGCCGCGTACAATTTCTTTAAAAAAAAAAATGTATAAATTCCAATTTTTTTTCTTCGCTTTCTTTCACAGGCTGCGCCGCTTCTCTTTTATCTCTGAGCTGATTAAGGGGAGAATTAGATAAAAATGCCATCTAGGACAGTAATAATCTCAGGTATTGAGGGACGTTTTATGAGCAACTATTTTTTTAATTTTTTCTACAGTTTTTTTTATTTTTAAGAATATATATTTATTCGCAATATTCACTAAAAAAGTAGTTGAAGAAAGCACAAAGGTGTAATAAATTGCCTCCCAGTGGGTTTCGTAGACAGTGCTACATGGATTTATTACAGGAATATTTTACTGTACTGAAAAAGTTAAATTCTGTTTTTTTTTAATCAACTTGTTATTTTTAAATGTTGAAAAAATAATGAAGAAAGGTTGTTATTCGATGTTTGGTTTATTTAAAGGGGTTTTGCCACGAAGTAAAGTTGACGTGGGAAGCTTGCAAATGAAATAACAAACATTTTCACCATTCATTATTATTAAAAATTCTGCACCATTTTTGTCTTAGCTGCTCCTTTAGTGATCCATTGTTTACAGCTCGTCTCCAGGGGATACGACCAGGGCTGAGAGCTCCTCAGTCCTGGTCAGACATGCTCAGACATCACTTCTCCTCTCAGGCAGCTACTGAGTGTTCAGGAGCTGTCACTCTACTCCCGTCCTCTGTGCTCCTTAGTAATTAGTCAAACAGTGCAAATAAATAAAAAAGAAACCTCAATCAGGTATGTGCATTGATAAAGAGAAAAAAACAACACAGGTTTGGTTCCTGCAGGGATTTGAACCTAGGACCCTTGTGCCTGGAGGCAAAAACTTTACCTCTCAGCTACTCACAATGCTTTACATAAACAGACCTTTCTTTGACTACAGAGAGGAAAGACCTGGTGATGTCATCCTGCAGGGTCACATGATAGGCAATTCAAACACATCACACACACCCCCTTCTGAGCACACAGAGCTGAAGAGCTGGATGCAGGAGGTATGAAATGAGATCATGGCAAAACCCTTTTAAAGGGGTGTTCCAAAGTAAAGTAATAAATATATAAAAGAGCAGGCAATTGGATAAAATAAAAATAAAAAATTCTAATCACCATTTTAATCCGTGGCTGATGCAGCGTAGAAGCTTAAGAAGTCACTATAGCCTTTGTTTACAAGCCATCGGCATGTGATCCTGGCAGCCAATCAGGGGTCTTCATAGTCACGTGCCTACCATTGACTTTACCAATCCCATCACTGAGCAGTGATGTCATCGGTACACCCCATGACCACTGAGCTCACTGATTGGCTGGGGATCCTATGGTGTTAGGCTTATAAGGATGTCTATACGCTCCACTCCTCCACTATGTATTGAGAAAGCAGTTCATCTTCTGGCCAGTCCCATCTGTCCACACATTATACGAAGGTGAAATAATTTGTGTATCTGTAGCCAATATTTGGGAGGCTACCTGGCACAATAAGTTGATTGGTGCAGCTTCCCATTTAAGGCAGGAAATATGGTCTCAAACTATCACCTACAAAAATATCAGGTTTATAGGTTTCACACTCCACAGAAAAAAAAATTGTTGCCATTTACTGACAGCAAGCAGAGGCATTATACTGTCTATGTTGGACCTCTCAGGGATTGGCTGTAATCAGAGGAGGAAAACTACAATTTTTCTGTAGGGGAAATAAAAGTGTACCTCCGATTATAAACATGTTTTCATACATTAATAGCACAAGCAAAGTTTGCATGTTTGAGGGTTAAAGAGAGAGGAGCAGCATCTCCTCTCCTCTGTATATTGTGTATAGGAGATATCATAGCAGCTAGTCTTCCACCCCTCCCCTCTCCAGAGTCTCTTATAGGCAGCTGTAAGGTTATTTTTGCACTGTGATTTGCAGCCTCTGTCAGAGCAAGATGCTGGGATAGTTATGTACTACTAGGCATGACTACAATTCATAGGGAGGGATAAAGATAGAGCAGCATCTCCTCTCCTCTGTATGTTGTGTATGGGAGATATCATAGCAGCTGGTCTTCCACCCCTCCCCTCTCCAGAGTCTCTTATAGGCAGCTGTAAGGTTATTTTTGCACTGTGATTTGCAGTGTCTGTCAGAGCAAGATGCTGGGATAGTTCCTGATGTACTAGGCATAACTAGAATTCATAGGGAGGGATAAAGATAGAGCAGGATCTCTTGTCCTCTTTATGTTTTGTATGGGAGACATCATAGCAGCTAGTCTTCCACCCCTCCCCTCTCCAGAGTCTCTTATGAGCAGCTGTAAGGTTATTTTTGCACTGTGATTTGCAGCATCTGTCAGAGCAAGATGCTGGGATAGTTCCTGATGTACTAGGCATAACTAGAATTCATAGGGAGGAATAAAGATAGAGCAGCATCTCCTTTCCTCTGTATGTTATGTATGGGAGACATCATAGCAGCTAGTCTGCTTTCTTCCACCCCTCCCCTCTCCAGAGTCTCTTATAGGCAGCTGTAAGGTTACTTTCACAAACTGTGATTCGCAGTGTCTGTCAGAGCTAGATGCTGGGATAGTTCCTGATGTACTAGGCATCACTAGAATTCATAGGGAGGGATAAAGATAGAGCAGCATCTCCTCTCCTCTGTATGTTGTGTATGGGAGACATTATAGCAGCTGGTCTCCTGCTTCTACTCACTCCTACCTCTCCCCTCTCCAGAGTCTCTTATAGGCAGCTGTAAGGTTACTTTCACACGCTGTAATTCGCAGTGTCTGTCAGAGCTATATACTGGGATAGTTCCTGGTATACTAGGGCGTAACTAATATTCATAGTGAGGGATACAGATAGGGGTGCAGGATCTCCTCTCCTCTGCTTGTTGTGTATGGGAGATATCTTAGCAGCTAGTCTTCTATTTCTTCTTTCTCCTTCCCCTCCCCTCACCAATAGCTTTTTATAGGCAGCCGCAAGGCAACTTTCACACAGCAGTTCACAGCATCTGTCAGAGCTATGTGCTAGAAACGTTCCTGATTTACGGGGGCATAACTAGAATTCATAATAATGGATAGAGATAGGGGAGCAGAATCTCCTGTCCTCTGTATGTTGTATGTGGGAGACACATCATCACAGCTAATCATACTTTACAAAAACTCGTCCTCCATCAAATAAACAATCTACATCGGGAACACCACACCCTTCAGATACCGAACACAATTGGAACAACACAGTATCTCCATATGTTATATCTGTGCCTACCACAGTATCTACCTGTGCCATACCTATGCCTACCATAGATTCCATACCTACCACTTCAGATTTCACTACCAGCATAGCTACTAATAATGTGATATTAGCAGAAAATCTTTTTTCTATTACATGTAGGCTGATGTTGGCTTCATCCAGAGGATCCTACTCCACCAATTACTGTTGTAGGCCACAGGCTTCTTTAGGCCTATGGCCTACAAGATGTCATGGAAGTGTTCTGATGTAGGCTTCATCCAAGGGATCCTACCCCACCAATTAGTCTTGTAGGCCGCAGGCTGCTTTAGGCATGGGAGCATCCTGACCTAGGCTTCATCCAAGGGAGATAAGTGGTTAGATGTGTGTCCTGATGGGATGTCATGTTTGGCCGTGGTTTGAAGCCTAGCCTGTCGTAATTCCATGTGCTTGGGTAGGGTCCAGTACATTGCTTTGTCCTGGGGCCCATAATTATGTCAAGATGGCACTGACCATAGGACCAAAAAAAAAACCACCCTTTATATGGGTGGTGTCACTGTTGTTCTGTGGGATTCGAATGGGTAAAATACTTCTTTGTTTTGGAAAACAGTGCAGTAGATCACAGACTACTTCATCTGTTTCCCTAATAAAAGTCACCAGAGGGCACAGACAAGGGAAGCGCAAAGTTGCACGAGGGTTAATAACTCATCAATTCATCAACGTCTACAGAAGAGCAGACTCCATATTGGGGGCCCCAACAGATATTGTAACAGATTGTTCTGCAGAACGTCCATCGGCGGCCCGCAAGATGAATGACTGAGTAGTCATCCAAAATCTGCCATGGACTGAACTCTACTCATTGCAAAATAGCGGGATTTGCAAGCAATTTTCGGAAAAAACCCACCGAGCGGCCGGCTCTGCCTCTTCATCCGTCTTGAGCGTTCAGCATGGCACACCCAAAGATGAACATCTCCCCGTGTTAGTGCTGCAAAATTAAACAGCGCTGACCTTTCATTGTTTGTTGACGTTCTTGTTTTGAGCAATGGCTGAGGCGCGCGTTACAGTGCATGGCCAAGCACCGGATATCTGATGAATCCGCAAGTTTCGTGCGATTTGTCAAATGAAACTGTGAGTGCCTTTCAGCCATATTCAGCTTTAACTAGCAATTTACAACATGACTGTGAATCCTGATGCCCCGGCCAGTACGAAAAAAAGACAGAGGAGAGAAAACAAGAAATTATCTCACAGCGCGCTGCCCGGGCGATGAAGAGGAGAAACTTAGGAACAGATCCGGCTTGTCATGACATTGCACTCTCATTTTAGAACCTGTCAGTAAATAGTTTCAGCCGAGTTTTAAGAAATTTTTATTTTCCCAAAAATGTAAAAAATGTGCATGTTTCTCAAAAGGACACATTTTTTCTCGAGCGCAAATGGAAATCAAATTTAAAGGGAAAGTATCATTAAATCTCCTATTGTTTCACTCAGTTCTGATAATTTAGAAAGGGGAACATCTCTCCTTGAGGCGAGGAGAGCACCAAATGGTGTGTAAAGTTTTGAATTGCCTTTTTGCCCTCTACTAAGCATCTGCATATCACAAGGTATTATGGGAAAGGAGCTGAGTAGCTCAAGAGCCCTCTATTGGATGTAACAAATCCTCAATTTGCTTTTGACCCATTGGGTCTTGAGAAAGCAAAAGGGATATTTAGCCAAGCCAATGAGAGATACTGGCTTGGCTAAATATCCCTTTTGCTTTTTCAAGAAGTAGTGGGTCAAAAGCAAATTGAGGATTTGTAACATCCAATAGAGGGTGCTTGAGCTTCTCAGCTCCATTCCCATCATACCTTGTGATATTCTGATAATTTAAAACATTTTTCTATAAATGTAAAAAATTCCCCCAGTTTTTTTTCTATCACTGTATTAAAAATATCCTGAAATCTTGGAGATGGACCATGATTACTAAGACTTTCAATAGTCACCCTTTGAACTTTAGGTGCCCTAAATTAAAAGGCTTGTCCAGAATTAGAGTCAGGGTCTACTTAGAAGGTGATGTTGTTCACTTTGAACCTTACAGATTCCCCAAAATCAAGGACTTGTCCTGAATTACATTAAGGGTCAACATGGGGGGTGAAATTGCCCCCTTTGAACTTTATAGATTCCTCAAAATTAAAGGGCTTGTCCAGAATTAGATTCAGGGTTTATTTAGAAGATGATGTTGTCCCCTTTGAACCTTAGAGATTCCCCAAAATCAAAGGACTTGTTCTCAATTACATTAATAGTCAACATAGAAGGTGAAGTTGCCCCCTTTGATAGTTATAGATTCCTCAAAATTAAAGGGCTTGTCTAGAATTAGATTCAGGGTCTACTTAGCAGGTGACGTTGGCCCCTTTGAACCTTATAGATTCCCCAAAATCAAAGGGCTTGTCCTGAATTACATTAAGGGTCAACATAGGGGGTGAAGTTGCCCCCTTTGAACTTTTTAGATTCCTCAAAATTAAAGGGCTTGTCCAAAATTAGATTCAGGGTCTACTTAGCAGGTGAAGTTGCCCTCTTTGAACTTTATAGGTTTCTCAGAATTAAAGGGCTTGTCCGGGTTAGAAAAAAATGGCTGCTTTTTTCCCAAAAAAAACATAACCATGGGGAGTACTGGGTAATATGGCTTTGCTACATTTAAGCTAACAGGCCCATATGGTATAAAAAATTTGCCTAAATTTGGAGAAAGGTCCATACATGACCACAGAGACCTCATTGATCTAACTAGTGGGTGATGTCTCTTTGAACCTTATAGATTCCCTGAATTAAAGGATTTGTCCAGGATTAGAAAAACATGGCTGCTTTTTTTTAAAAAAAAACAGCACCACACCTGTCCATGGCGTGTCTCCGGTAATACAGCTTTGCTACAGTAAAGAAAATGGGCGCCTGTGATTCCGAAAATTTGCCTAAAGTAGAAGAAGGCCCATACCTGATCACAGAGACCTCATTGACAGAGAGAACTCTATCCGCTTCCATTCTGGATCTCCTTAGTTGGTCATGTTGCCCCTTTGAACCTTATAGATGCCCTAAATCGAAGGATTTGTCCAGATTTAGAAAAACATGGCTGCTTTTTTTCCCGAAAAACAGCGCCTCACCTGTCCATGGGGTGTGTCCGGTAAAATGGCTTTGTTACATTAAAGCAAATTGGCCCATGTGATACCAAAGACTTGCCTTAAGCAGCAGAAGACCAATACCTGACCATGGAGACTTCATTGCCATAGAGAACTCTACCCGCTTCCATTCTGGATATACTTAGTTGGTCATATTGCCCCTTTGAACCTTATAGATGTCCGAATTAAAGGATTCTTCCAGTATTAGAAAAACATGGCTGCTTTTTTATTTTTCAAAAAAACAGCGCCTCACCTATCTATGGGGTGTGTCCGGTAATAGGACTTTGTTACATTAAAGCGATTTGGACCATGTGATACCAAAGACTTGCATTAAGCTGGAGATGGTCCATACCTCACCAGAGAGAGAAAAAAAACTTGCCTGAAGTTGAAGAAGGCCCATACCTGACCACAGAGACCTCATTGCCAGAGAGAACTCTACTCGCTTCCAGTCTGGATCTACTTAGTTGGTCATGATGCCCCTTTGAACCTTTTTGATGTCTTGAATCAAAGGATTTGTCCAGAATTGGAAAAACATGGCTGCTTATTTTTTTCTGAAAAACAGCGCCTCACCTGTCCATGGGGTGTGTCCGGTAATATAACTTTGTTACATTAAAGCGAATGGGCCATGTTATACCAAAGACTTGCCTTAGGCTGGAGAAGGCCCATACCTGATCATGGAGACCTCATTGCCAGAGAGAACGCTACTCGCTTCCACTCTGGATCTACTTAGTTGGATATGTTGCCCCTTTGAACCTTATAGATGCCCAAATTAAAGGATTCTTCCAGGATCAGAAAAACATGGCTGCTTTTTTTTATTGTACAAAAACAGCCCCTCACCCGTCCATGGGGTGTGTCCGGTAAAATGGCTTTGTTACATCAAAGTGAATGAGCCCATGTGATACCAAAGACTTGCCTTAAGCTGGAGAAGACCCATACCTTACCACAGAGAGAACAAAAACTTGCCTGAAGTTGAAGAAGGCCCATACCTGACCACAGAGACCTCATTGTCAGAGACAACTCTACGCACTTCCATTCTGGATCTACTCAATTGATCATGTGGCCACTTTGAACCTTTTAGATGTCTTGAATCAAAGGATTTGTCCAGAATTGGAAAAACATGGCGGCTTATTTTTTCCGAAAAACAGCGCCTCACCTGTCCATGAGGTGTGTGTCCGGTAATATGACCTTGTTACACTAAAGCGAATGGGCCCATGTGATACCAAAGACTCACCTTAAACAGGAGAAGGCCCATACCTGATCATGGAGACCTCATTGCCAGAGGGAACTCAACCTGCTTCCATTCTGGATCTACATAGTTGGACATGTTGCAGATTTGAACCTCATAGATGCCCTAATTAAAGAATTTGTCTAGGATTAGAAAAACATGGCTGCTTTTTCCCCCAAAAAACACCTTTTCCATGGAGTGTGTCCAGTGAAAGGGCTTTCTTACATTTAACGGGGTTGTCTCACTACAAAGATTAGCTTTCAGCATGTAGGAAACACTAAATGAAGTGTTTTCCAAATATATTGTTTGTTCATTTTTTTTGTTGAGGAGTACAAATGATTTTATCACCTTCTGAGGTTTTCTGGTTTTTTTTTCTTAGTGACTGACCTGTTTGCTTCTTCTCCTCTGCTGTTTGTTCTATCTGATAGCAGGGAGTGATGTCATCACACAGGTCATGGCACAGAACTGCTGGCAGCCTGAGAGCTTGTGTGTTATCTGATCTTTCAGACAAAAGACACTAATTACTACTGTTTACTTTAGCTCTCAAGCTTCTCTGGACCTGGGAGCAGGAGATGATTTATCTAAGTAGCAGAGGTCTGAATACACAGAGCTCATATGCACATTACAAACAGCTTGACCAGGAAGTGACAGGATGCATGAATGAAATAATTCTACTGACTCAGTATGAAACAGCCTGATGAGACAACCCCTTTAAGCGAATAGGCCACACATGTCCGTGGGTTGTAGTATTCAACAAAAGGAAATGGACTTGAGCTGCCGTACCCTACCCGGCCCAAGGAGAGGTGCAGTGCTGTATTTGGCAACGGGTGTCCATGTTTTGGGATTCCTCTAATAACATTTATCTTTTAGGCGTTGGAGGGGGGGAGGGGTGATAAGCGTCCACTGAGCGCCGCTCCCTCCTTTGCTGCATTATTAGGAGAGCAGCATGTGCCAGGCAGTAGCCGCTCAGAGCTCCTTGGCTTTGCAATCAGTCTTCCATGCACCCATCCCTAAATCATTATTACTAAAGTGCCTTGTGAACCCGCGCGGGTGATGGAGCTGTTCCATATATGCATGTTCTGCCACTCAATCCAGAAGCGCAGTCATTTCAATGATTGTTATAATGAAAAGAAGTCAAATGATTGGGCTTGATGGCAGGACGTGGCGCGCAGGGCGCACATTTCATTCCCTAGTATACTTTTATGGCCTTAAAAGACGGCAGAATGGGAGGGGGCTCTCGCGGATTTCCGGGTTTAAATTCCCCCCCCTTCCCATAAAAAACCCCGGGCGGCAAGTTTAAATTTATTAAGAGGAGAATCCCATTACACCAAGTTCACCCCGGCCTCGGCTCTCCAAATACTTAACCCTTGTATCACTGGATCATCCAAAAAGTGCATCCCCCAAACACATCCTGACATTGGGGTAATTTATTCACCCGGGTCAAAATGCACAGAACGCAGGCCCGGGGGCCGGGCACCAAGGGTTTTGGGGGGTGCCCCCCGAAAAAACACCTTCTACAAAGGAAAAAATTAAATGACACGAACCCAAAAAGGGGCCCGGGACGGCAAACCGGGAACCTTTGGGGGAACCCAACAAAGCCACACAGCTACTGCAGAGAAGATGGGAATTACATGGCACCAGTTCAACTGAAGAGGGGCCAATCATGAAATTATCTACTATCTTTATCTTTTTATCTATCATCTATCTATCATCTATCCCTATCTATCTACCCCAAACTACTACCCATATCTATCTATCTATCTATCTATCTACTATTTTCTTCTATCTAACATCTACCCAAACTACTACCCCACTATCTATTATCTATCTATCTCAATCTATCTATCTAAACTATCCCCCTATCATCTATTTATCTATCTACTATCTATCTATCTATCACTATTTTACTACATCTATCTATCCCATATCTATCTACTATCTTCCCATATCTTTCTATCCCAATCTATCACATCTATCTATCTACTTCTATCTACTATCAAACCATATCTATCATCAAACTATCCCATATCATCATTTATCAAAATATCTATCAATCGCCTATCTATCTACCTACCATATCTAATTTTTCTATCTATCATTTTATCTTATCATCTATTTTTCTATCTATCTATCTATCTTTTTTCTATCCCATGTCTAAACTATCTACTCATATCTATCTCCTATCTACTATCTATCTATCTATCTTTAAAACCCCAAACTATCTATTTTTCTAATATTTTCCCACTATCCCCTTTATCTATCAAACCCATCCCCTATCTATCATCCCCATCATCTTCATCTATCATCTATCTAACTATCTATCTTCATAAACTATCTATCTTTTACCCATATCTATTAACTTTCCCCCCCCCCCTTATCTAATTTATCTATCACTACTATTCTACTATCTACTATCTATCCCATTTTTCTATCTTCCATTCTACTATTCATATCTATCTATCTATCTATCTATCTATCAATCTATCATTTATCAAAAAACTATCTACCCTATCCAATTATTATCTAAACTATCAATTTTTTTCCCTATCCTCTCTCTATAAATATTAAACCATTTAAAACCCTTTCTATCTATCTATCTATCTATCTATCCCCTTCTTCTATCCCCCACCCAAACTATCCCTATCTATTTCTATCTATCATCTATATCTATCTTCACCTTAATTCTCTAACTATCTATCTATCCCCATTTCATCACATCATTTTTCTTTCTATCTTTTTATAACATCTATCCCCAACTATCATCTATTCTATCACTATCTTCTATCTATCTACTATCTACTTCTATCTGTTTTTTCCATATCTATCTTCTAAACTATCCCATATAAATCTCTCATCTCATATCTTCTACATCTACTATTAAAACTAACCATATATATTATCTGTCTCGTACTATCTCATATCTATCCCCTCCCTCTATCTATCTGTTTATCCAAATCTAAAAACTATCAATCCATCTATCTATCTATCTATCTATCTATATATCTATCTATATATCTGTCCATATGTCTTTATAGCCACCATTAATATTCTTCACACTCCTTTCTGCTGTTTCTGCAAATCTCTGTCGTGAATGTAGTAGAGAAGAAATGAATGCCCTCATAAATTGTCAATCATTAATGACATCATTCAATGTGATATTTGGAAGATTAGCAACATCTGCTTTTATTAAATATGGTTACTGGCGAGGCCTCCAGGTTACCACTGCCATATGCTTAACTTGCAAAGCAAAGGACCATTAAAACAAATGAAAACTCTAGAAGAAACATACGGATGAAAGAAAAAGAGAAACAACTCTGAGGATTTTCTTTAAAAATTTTGGAATTAGAAGGCAAAATAAACAGAAAAGTAGAAAAATTTAGATAAAAAGATACAATAGTAGAAAAATTCTAAAAAAAGATATGGGATACAAATGATAATAAATGTAGATGAAAAAGGGTTAGATAGATAGTGAAAATCTTTATAAAATTTTAAAAAGAAAGGTTTGGTTTAAAGATAATAAAATTTTTGTTTTTGGGGTTGGGTTAATGTTAATTTAATATTAGTCCTTTTTATGTTAAAAATTTATTTTGCTACCTAAACTTTAGTCCCTTTTTCCTGTGTATATTGTTACTGACCCCCAAAAATTTTAGTCCCTTTTGGTAGGGGGGATAAAATTTATTTCTCCCCTCCCTTTTTTTTTATTTTATTTGTTTTCCCTCCTTTACCCGGGGCTGTGTATAAATGTTACTGCTACCTCCAAACTTTAGTGCCTCTGTGTAGGCTGTGTATATATGTTACTGCTACCTCCAAACTTTAGTGCCTCTTTGTAGGCTGTGTATATATGTTACTGCTACCTCCAAACTTTAGTGCCTCTTTGTGGGCTCTTATATAGTTACTGAACCCGTAATTTTAGTCCCTCTTGTGGCGTGTAATATGTACTGCTTCCTCCAAACTTTAGTGCCTTTGTGTAGGTTTTGTGTAATATGTTCTGCCCCCTCCAAACTTTATTGCCTTTTAGCTGTTATATTTTCCTCCCCCTTCCCAATTTTTTGGCCCTTTTTTGAGGGGATATATTTTACACAACCTCCTAATTAGTGTCGTGTATCTGTGTAATAGTTACGCAACCTCCCAAACTTTAGTCCCCTTTTGTAGGCGTGTAATATGTTACTGAAACCCCCCCAAATTTTTAGTGTTTGTGGGTGTGTTATATTTAAGCTCCCTCCAAACTTAATGCCTCTGTGTAGCCCTGTATATATTTTTCTGCAACTCCAATTTTAGTGCCTCTGTGTAGTCTGTGTTTATATGTTACTGCTACCTCCAAACTTTATGCCTCGGTAGGCTTGGAAAATTTACTGCACCTCCAAAACTTTTTGCCTCTTTTGGGCGTGATATATGTTACTGAAACCCCCAAATTTTAGACCTTGTGTGGCTGTGTATTATTTTACTGCACCTCCAAATTAAGGCCTCTGTGTGGGTGGGGTTTTTATGTTAGCTACCCCAAATTTAAAGTCCCTTTGTGTAGGCTGTGTATATATGTTACTGCTACCTCCAAACTTTAGTGCCTCTTTGTAGGCTGTGTATATATGTTACAAACCTATTTAATTTTAGTGCCTCTGTTTTAGGTGTAATATTTACTGCTCCCTCCAAAACTTTATGCCTTTTTTGTGGGCGGTTTATAATGTTACTGCACCTTAAAATTTATGCCTGTTGGGCTTTTTATATGTTACTGCCCCCCCCCCGGGGTGTAATTTTGGGTTTTAAAAAGGGGGGGGGGCCAAATTTTTCCCTTCTTTTCCCCTATCTCCTCCCCTCCCTCCTTCATTCGCCTTCCCTTTCATTCCCCCTCCCTTTTCCCTTTCCCTCCCCCCCCTCCCCCCTGCATAAAGGGCCCCCCTCTAACCCGCGGGGGGGTTGAGGAGCCTGTGACTCCCCACGGGTCCGGGCCCAGGGCAAACACTTTGGGTGCAATCTGGGTTAGAGGGTCTTAATTACTGAATTTAGAGCTGGACTGGACAAAAAACCACCTGGCAAGAAGCCGAACCACCCGCTAAAATATTCCCCCTTTAATGGAAAAAAAAAAACGTTGTGCAATGCAGCAAAATTCGTTTAACCCCCTCCCACCCCCCACACACTCCATTAAATTTTTTATACAACAAAAAAATGAGGAAAATAAAAGAAACCAAATCCCCCCTGTGCCCTGGGAACCTTAGTCACTTTGTCCCCCAAAATGTATTTTATTGCCACCCATCCCAGAAATGACATTACTGCACCCATAAAAATTATATTACACATGGTAACACAAAAATTACATTACTAATGACCTTAGAAAGAAAGACTTGACCCAAAAAGTAATATATTTCATTATACCAAAAATTATTAATATTACCACTGAACCCCGGAAATGAATTCATTTCAGACTGTACAACAGAGATTAATTTCCAATACCCCGAATTACATTTCCCACAGTATCACAGAGATTACACACACCATACCCCCGAATTACATTAACCCGTGCCCCAAAATACATTACACTGTACCCCCCGAGATTACTTTAAACATTAAAACCCCACTAACCCCAAAGATTACATTACACACTGTACCCCAGAATTTCATTACACACCGTAGCCCAAGATTTCATTAAAAACACTTTTCCCTAGAGATTAGTTTTTTAAAACCACCCCATTAAAAACCCCGATATTACTGCATTTCCCCCTATGCCCCAGAGATTAATTTCACACGTACCCCCCGATAATACATTACCCAAAAAGCCCCAGAGATAACACTACACTTGTACCCAGAGATTAAATTTTCTTTGTTCTCCCCAAAATTATACATTCACCTTTCCCCCGAGATTACTCATTACCCCCCAAAAACCAAATTACTTACCCTGTACCCCCGAGATTTGTTTACCACCAACCCCCGAATTAACAAATTACTGTACCCCCAAAATTCTTACACCTGTCTCCCGAGATTTCTACATTAAACCTTACCCCCAGAGATTATACAAAATCCACTTTTTACCCCCCGATTAGATTACACACTGAACAGAGAGATTTATTACACTATACCCCAGAGATAATTTCATTATAAACTTACCCCCAGAGATACATTTAAAAAAAGGGACCCCCGGAAATTGGTGTGTTATTAACATATAGGACACAAAAAACAATTCACACTTAGGATGAGCACATACAAATTTTCGGCATGACATGTTGTTTCTTGTTGGAAATTTGGGCTTGCAAATGCGAATTCCGACGAGCAATGCCCACATAACCCCCCGGCCATGTTCCCTCTATTCTTTTGTGCTGTTTGTGGTAAAACACTTTGAAGAATTCTGTGTAGGCGCTGACCGTACACTCTGAAAATAATCAAGTAAAATCGACACTGATTTTACTTGATTATCTAAAAAAACTAATGATTTTCATAGGGAAATGTAAAACAGTTTTCCCGCCCCATTCACGTGGTTCTGAGGAACCCCCGAATCCGGCCCCGAAAAGCATTTTATACTTACTTTTTAATACCCTTTAATATTTCACTTTTGGCGTATAACGTGATACTGTGGGCCTGCTATATGCCGGGGGTTTTGAATTTTTCACCCCCGTCCCCTACTCAAAATTGCGGGGGCCGGCCCTTTACTTTTTTCCCCGGCCCGTAAGTTCAGGGAAGACGTACATGGTAGACACTTGGGCCTACGAAAAATCCACTATACAGTCATACCCCTGTCACATGCAAAACAAACGCCTGGCCCCTTGTCCCTCCTTACTGGGTCCTCCCTGTAGTCTGGTGGGCCCCGAAATGTGCTGGGCGTGAGCAGTGTTCTGATTTGGGGGAAGCAGCCCCTGCGACCCCGCCTTTCCCCCAGCGCTGCTCTCCTCTGCACGACACTTGAGGGTGCCACCTATTTGCTCACCCCAAAATTACAGAAATATAGGGGGCCCCAAAGGGTAACTTCTTTCCCTGTGCTCTGCTTCCCCCCCACTACCTATTTCATGCTTTCAATGATTTTTTTTATTGAAGTGGGAAAAAGTGGGGGGGGGCCTCCCCCCCCAGAAAAAATGGGGGGGACCAGTCCCCCCGACCCTCCTAAAGTTACACCTATGCGTTTCCCTTCCCAAATTTTAGTGCCTTGTGTTTTTTGTAAATAAGGGACGCCCTCTCCAAAATTTAGTGCCTTTGGGGGGCGTGAAATGTTACTGCTTCCCAAACTTTAGTGCCCTTTGTGTAGGGTTACTATATTACTGCTAAATCCAAAATTTATGCCTTTGTTAGGGGGCTATATGTTACTGACCTCCAAATTTTTTTTAAAGTGCCTCTGTGTTTGGCTGACAAATGTTTTACTGGGGTTTTCTTTTAACCCTCCAAACTTTAGTGCCTTTGTGTAGGCTGTGTATATATGTTACTGCAACCTCAAAACTTTAGTGCCTCTGTATAGTAAAGCCTTCTTATTTTCATTGCCATGCCGTTCCCTCATGCCATTTACCACACCCTACACACCAGTTGGCCCCTCTTACATAAGGGGACATGGATATTATATAGATAGCTAGGGCTGCCATAAGGGCCCCATGCAGCCGAAGCATCTGGGCCCCTCAACCTTTATCAGTTTCTATCTTTTTATATTTGATTAGAGCTCTTGCCAGGAGTACTGCTCATACTGCCCTGATGGCTCCCCTTGTAGGGACAGCTCCGCTTCCCAAAATGAGGTTCCATGCACTGCCAAGGGAAATTAACTGCACAATCCACCATTTGATGGCTCTAAAACTTGTAGAACCATACTTTTTTCCCTTTACCCAAAGGGGCAATCTCGGGTCTGCTAATCGAGCCCTTTTCTATTATTAACTAAAATCCCCCAAAAAACTTTTACTTTTAAAATTTGGAATGATTTTTCGCAATGAATATCCAAAAAGGGTAATAAAAAAAAAACACCGTCGCGAACCCCTTATCAAAGAATAAAAGTGTCAGCAATAAAAAAAAGTCTCCCTTTTTGAGATGCACGTCTGTGCCTGAGATTCGTGGCCAAGGAGCGCAATTCACATTTTGTGCTGTCATCTGAGAGGCTTGGATTGGCAGTAGTCTCAGGTTCCTAGCCTTAAGCTATAGCGGCCGAGTGTATGAAGGAGGTCACACAACGAAGTCCTTTATTCCCCTGTGAACATCCCCTGAATAAGGCAATGGAAAAAACACTTTGGTTTACTCCAAGCCCCGGACCGCCAGTCGACGGAATGGAAACAGCTGTTGTGTGGATGCAAAATACTAAGTGAAAATTCTGTTGATTAAAGCTCCTCTCTAATTCCTGGGATGCATTACGTGCACTGCCCACCGTGATAACCGACCGGTTAACCCTTCAAGAGACCATCTAAAAAACAAGGAGCTGGAGCCGAGAGGGATTTGTAGGCTCGGTTCTCATAGGCATTGGGGGTTCCGTTTGGAACCTCTGTCGTATGTTCCATCCGGAATGATGGGAAACAATAGTGCAGCGGAATCATAATGGACCCATTGTCATCAATAGAGTCTGTCAGATGCCATTGGTGTCCATTGTGAAGATCTCTTGATGTCTACGAGAGAGGTTCTGAACCAAGCCTTAGAACAATGCAGTAGGCTTATCTGCAGCCCTCTTTGGCATCTTACAAGCTCAGTTTTGCAATATCTGACAAATAGTTTCCATGGACCCAAGCACAGGCCCATAGGTCCATGGACCCAAGCACAGGTCCATAGGTTCATGGATCCAACCACAGATTCATAGGTCCATGGATCCAAGCACAGGTAAATAGGTCCATGGACCTAACCACAGGTCCATAGGTCCATGGATCCAACCACAGGTAAATAGGTCCATGAACCTAACCAAAGGTCCATAGGTCCATGGACGCAACCACAGGTCCATAAGTCCATGGATCCAACCCCAGGTTCATAGGTCCATGGATCCAACCACAGGTAAATAGGTCCATGGACCCAACCACAGGTCCATAGGTCCATGGACCCAACCACAGGTCCATAGGTCCATGGATCCATATCCACAGGTCCATAGGTCCATGGATCCATATCCACAGGTCCATAGGTCCATGGACCCAACCACAGGTCCATAGGTCCATGGACCCAAGCACAGGTCCATAGGTCCATGGACCCAACCACAGGTCCATAGGTCCATGGATCCATCCACAGGTCCATAGGTCCATGTACTCAACCAAAGGTTCATAGGTCCATAGATCCAACACAGGTCCAAAGGTCCATGGATCCAACCACAGGTCCATCAAACCAATCTGCAACCCTACTATGCAAATTGGCCCAGGTTAGGAAAAAAATTCCTTTCCAGTTTGAGATATGGCAATCACATTAGTCCCTGGAAAAAAAACCTCTTCAACAAATTCATAGATAGATATATAATTAATAAGGTAGAAAAAGACACAGGTCCATCAAGTCAATCTACGTTGAACCCTACTGTGTTGATCCAGAAGAAGCAGACGGCAACTGCCCCATATTAGTGGGAAAATTTCTTACTGACTCCAAATAAGTTAATTAGAATAGACCGTGCAAAAACTCTACAAATTTCTGCCACTTTTGACAAACTATTGCAACATCTGATGAATTGATGGTGACATAATTGTTGAGTCAAAAAGAACATAGGTCCATCAAGCCAACCTGCAACCCTACTGTGCAAATTGGCCCACGTTAGGAAAAAAAATTCCTTTGCTGTTTGAGATCTGGCAATCAAAATAGTCCATGGAAAATAACTCAACAAATTCATAGATGTATAATTGATAAGGTCCATCAAGCCAATCTACGTAGATTGTACTGTGTTGATCCATAAGAAGCAATTGCCCCATATTAGAGGGAAAATTCCTTACTGATGCCAAATAAGTTAATTAGAATAGACCCTGCAAAAACTCTACAAACTTCTGCCACTCTTGACAAACTATTGCAACATCTGATGAATTGAGGGTTACCTAACTGATGAGTCAAAAAGAACACAGGTCCATCAAGCCAACCTATAACCCTACTGTGTAGATCCAGAAGAAGGTGAAAAGCCCCTATAGGTAGGACACTAATTGTCCCATATTAGGGAAAAAATTATTTCCTGTCTCCAAAAATGGAAATTTGAATAAATCCCTGCAACAATTTTTCAAATATCTTCAATATCTGATGAACTGATAGTTACATAATTTATTAGGTTGAAACAGGACATTGGCTTGATGGACCTGTCTATAACCCTAATGTGTTGATCCAGAAAAAGACAAAAGTAAGGAGCCAAACGAAATTGGCCCATAAAAAGGAAAACATCCCTTCCTGACTTGAAAAATGGCAATCAGAATAATCCTTGGAAAAAAAATGTAAATTTTTTCAACATATTCATAGATATGTAATTGATGAGGTTGAAAAAAAACACAGGTTCATCAAGTCAATCTACGTAGAACCCTACTGTGTTGATCCAGAAGAAAGTAAAAATCTACAAGAAGCAATTGCAAATTGTCCCACGTTAGTCCAAAAAATTCCATTTCCGACTCCAAAAATGGAAATAACAATAAATCCCTACATAGTAGATAAGGTTGGACACAAGTCCATCGAGTCTACCCTATAACCCTACAGTGTTGATCCAGAAGAAGACAAAAAAAACCTTGGAGGTGGATGCCAATTGCCCCGGACAATAGAAAAAAAATCCTTCTCGGGTCGAAATCTTTCATCAGAATAATCCCTGGATCAATGTCCAAGCTCCAGACTCTGGTTCCTATAACTTGTGATATTATATTTTCAAGAAAAGCATCTAAGCCTTTCTTGAAATTGGTCAATGACTCCACAATCACGACCTTTGGTGATGGAGCTCCATAGTGTCACTGCTCTTACAGTAAAGAATCCTACTCTGTGATTTTGAAACCTTCTTTCCTCTAGACCTAGAAGATACCTAAAGTTATAGTGTTACTAATCATTATTGCAAACATTACAGTGTCTCTAGTCATTTATTGTAAAGTATCATAGTGCCCCTAACTTTTTCTTTTTGTTGCAGAAAGGATCTCCTAGTCTAGAGTTTAGTACCCTTCACAATGTATTGCAAAAATGATAGCACCCCTGATTATTTATTCAGGATTTTTTTTAAAATAAATTGTAGCGCCACTAATCATGCATTGCAAAAATAAAAGAACCCCAAGCTATTTATTGCAAATATCCTAGTACCCCTGACCGTTAAACCATAATAACTCTGACCATTGACTGCTGAAGTTATAGCACCCTTTTTTATGCAGAGATGATAGTACTGCTCACCTATATTTTAGTATTCTTCACTATGTATTGCAAAAATTATAGCATATATAGTCATTTATTCCAAAAATCACAGTTACCCCCGAACTCATCATTGCAAATATCATAGTACTCCTTTGGCAGAAATGATCATACCCTTTTTACTTTTGCTATTTACTGCATATATTATACTATAGTACCCCCCCTTTTACTATAGTACTCCCCCTTTTTTTTTCAGAGATGATAGTACTCCTCGCCTATATTTTAGTACTCTTCACTATGTATTGTAAAAGTGATAGCACCCCTGATTATTTATTCCAGAAATTTAGCACAACTAATCATGTATTGCAAAAATAGTGGAACCCTTCGCTGTTAATTGCAAATATCCTAGTACCCCTAACCCTTTATTGCATAACTTATAGTACCCCTTCCTTTTTTATTTTTTTGCTGAGATGATAGTACTCCTCACCTATATTTTAGTCCTCTTCACTATGTATTGCAAAAATGTTAGCATCCTTAATCATTTATTCCAAAAATCACAGTTACCCCCTAAACCCATTATTGCAACTATCATAGTACTTCTTTGGCAGAAATGGTTGGACCCTTTTTACTTTTTCCATTTACTGAATATATTATACTGCAGTACCCCCCACCCTTTTACTATAGTACTCCCCCCCCTTTTTTTTTGCAGAGATGATAGTACCCCTCACCTATATTTTAGTACTCTTCGCTATGTATTTATTCCGGATATTTAGCACTCCTAATCATGTATTGCAAAACTAATTGAACCCTTAGCTATTTATTGCAAATATCCTTCTATGCCTAACCCTTTATTGCATAACTTATAGTACCCCTTACTTTTTTTTTTTGCAGAGATGATAGTACTCCTCGCCTATATTTTAGTACCCTTCACTATGTATTGCAAAAGTGATAGCACCCCTGATTATTTATTTTGGAAATGTAGCACTCCTGATCATGTATTGCAAAAATAATTGAAGCCTTAGCTATTTATTTCAAATATCCTAGTACGCCCAATCCTTTATTGCATAACTTATAGTACATCTTACTTTTTTTTTTTGCAGAGATGATAGTACTCCTCGCCTATATTTTAGTACCCCTTTATTGCATAACTTATAGTACCCCTTACTTTTTTTTTTTGCAGAGGCATAGTACTCCTCGCCTATATTTTAGTACCCCTTTATTGCATAACTTATAGTACCCCTTCCTTTTTTTTTGGCAGAGATGATAGTACTCCTCGCCTATATTTTAGTACTCTTCACTATGCATTGCAAAAATTATAGTATCTATAATCATTTGTTTAAAAAATCACAGCACACCCTAACCCGTAATTGCAAATATCATAGTACCCCTTTAACAGAAATGGTCATAACCTTAGCCATTGACTGCATATATTATAGCACCCTTCACCGTGTATTGCAGAAATGACAGTCCCCCTAACCCTGTGTCTATATCACCCACAGCCTTCATTCTCCCAATGCAATTGGTTTGCTTTCTTTCTTCCCTCCGTGACCAGCTGATAATTATTCCAGCGCTCCCGCACCTCTGCTCTTCAGACATTAATATTTAAATACGTCGTCTGCTTGGACCGGGGGAAAAAAAAAATGTCCACTTGACTTTAATGGAGATGTCAGTGGATGCATCAGTGCCTCCATATGAGTGCGGAGCTCGGTCACATCTCAGTGACTGGGAAGGGAAAGGTCGGCCATATTGTGTGTCATTAAAGGAAGGCGAGAGGATTCACATTCACATGAAGGACATTGCAAACAAACACAACACTCTGCAGCTTATTAAAGCAATTATCTTCCATGTAATGTATATAGCGTCTAATGATAATGATTAACAGGGAACGTATGCTGCGCTTGTTAGGTAACCATCAAACAGCGGCGACGCGGCGCATCCTCCCACAGATTTTGAAGCTTAGACGATACTAATTTGTGGGGTATTTTTGCAACTATGACAAACACACATATTCTCAGTTGTCAAAATGAACATTCCAGTTTATTTGCATACATATTAAGCAGAGCCCCCGGTTATATTTTAATGCATGGCGCTCCTCGCTGCTGCGTATTCTTGCATGAAGGAGTGTGAACAAAATGTCGCACTGAAATTGGTACATGTAACGTTTTCAAGCAAATCAGGTAACGTCTGATAATTGAGATTCTGTTCATTAAAGACACAAGTAGATTGCCTATGGAGATAGTGTGCTGTTTAATATCAGGAGATGAAATGGTTAATGGGGTTATTAGGAACAGTGATTGCCGTTAGTTTCTGACCATTCGGAATCCAACTCTCAGTTTTTAGCTGAATCCCATTCAGGTGGATAGGAGTGAGCTGCAGTACCCAGCACAGCCACACTCCTGTGGACGGCACTGTTTGGTAACAGGAAACTCAGTAGTTCTGTGTCTCTACATACAGGAAACAACTTTGTGTCCAGTCCAGGAGATCATGTGACCAAAGTGGCTCATGAACATGGTGTTCATACAAATCAGATCACGTCTGATAATTGAGATTCTGTTCATTAAAGACACAAGTAGATTGCCTATGGAGATAGTGTGCTGTTTAATATCAGGAGATGAAATGGTTAATGGGGTTATTAGGAACAGTGATTGCCGTTAGTTTCTGACCATTCGGAATCCAACTCTCAGTTTTTAGCTGAATCCCATTCAGGTGGATAGGAGTGAGCTGCAGTACCAAGCACAGCCACACTCCTGTGGACGGCACTGTTTGTAACAGGAAACTCAGTAGTTCTGTGTCTCTACATACAGGAAACAACTCTGTGTCCAGTCCAGGAGATCATGTGACAAAAGTGGCTCATGAAATTAGTACATGGTGTTCATACAACTCAGATACCATCTGATAACTGAAATTCTGTTCATTAAAGACACAAATAGATTGCCTATGGAGATACTGTGCTGTTTACCATCAGGAGATTAAATGGTGAATGGGGTTTTTAGGAACAGTGATGGCCATCAATCTCTGACCATTCGGAATCAAGCTCTAAGTTTTTAGCTGAATCCCTTTCAGGTAGATAGGAGTGAGGTGCAGTACCAAGCACAGCCACACTCCTGTGGACGGCACTGTTTGGTAACAGGAAACTCGGCAGTTCTGTGTCTCTACATACAGGGAAAAACTCTGTGCCCAGTCCAGGAGATCATGTGACAAAAGTGACTTGTGAAATTGATACATGGTGTTCATGCAAATGAGATAATGTCTGATAATTGAGATTCTGTTCATTAAAGACACAAGTAGATTGCCTATGGAGATACTGTGCTGTTTACCGTCAGTAGATGAAATGGTGAATGGGGTTTTTAGGAACAGTAATGGCCATTAATGTTTGACCATCGAACCCCTTTTTCAGGTATAAGTGACCCTGCAGAAATAGGCAATCCACACTCCTATGGTGCACTTTTGATAAAGGAAATTCAGTATTCGTGCCCCCACACACAGGAAACAACTTTGTGTCCAGTGCAGGAGATCATGTAACTAAAGGGGCTTGTATTTTTTTCGGGGCAATCTATGACGCCACACTCCTTTGGTCCTGTCTTCCAAGACCTCCAACAGGGATGGTGCTTGTGTAAACAATGATAGGGCTGCTATCATATTAATTATCAGAGACCAAGTCCTAATATCAAAAATTAATGTCCAATCTGTAGTCCTGGATAACCAGCTTTTAAATAACTTTAACAATAAAGTTTCAACTTTCAGGAATTGGAAACGTAAATGTGGGTTTCACTGTTTAGTAAGAAAAAAACAAAGTAGTTCTGTGTCTCCACAAACAGGAAAGAACAGTGTGTCCAGTCCAGGAGATCATGTGACCAAAGTGGCTCGTGAAATTGATACATGGTGTTCATGCAAATCAGATAACGTCTGATAATTGAGATTCTGTTCATTAAAGACACAAGTTTGAGTCAATGCCAACTGAATTGCTATACTTTGTTAAGTATAAATAACCTGTCCCCCTCCAAAATTCCCATATTCAGAGAACGAGGACAAGGATGTCCACTATCCACCCCTATTATATCAATTTTGGTCAATTGACCCTCATTCGCCATCTTAGAGACAGCGCTCTATTCGAAGGAAAAAGGTGGGAGCGAAACAAATCAAAATCTCGGCTTTTGCAACGAAATTTTATTATACATATCCAACCCAGAACAAGCACTACCGAGCATAATGGAGGATCTGAAGAACCTTAGGGTCCTTTACAGGTTTTAAAATAAATGAGGAAAATCGGAGGCACTTGCTTCTAAGAGGCCCCGCTAACCAAACCTGGTCGACCCAATACCCGATGCCATGGCGCGGACACTATCCTCTTATCTGGAGTACAAATACCAAAAAACCACATCTATGAATACAAATACAACTTTCTCCCCACTATTGACGGGATACGGCAGAACGCGTTTCCACATGGAAAAAAATTGACTCTCTCCCCGCTAGGAAGGGCTAATTTAATAAAAATGATTATATTTCCGAAATTCTTATATCTCATACAGTCATTTACCCATATACCTCAAGCCAAAGAGATAAAAACAATAAATAAACTATTCAGTTCTTCATATGGAATGATCGAAGGCCAAAGATGAGCCTGATGGTGCTTACCCAACTCGACAAATGGGGGAATAAACTTCCACAAATACACAATATAACTTGCATCACAACTTAGAGGATTGGGGAATGTCTGGTGGGCAACAGAAACTTTGCAGAACCACCTTGACAACAGTTTGGTAACAGGATGTCAGCTAACTAGCCTCTTCATCTGCCCCCCCCCCCCACCCCCCGGGGGGGGGGGGGGGGGGGGGGGCGGGGGGGGGGGGGGGCCCAATAAGGCCTCTCCCACAAGACTTAATCCAAATCCACTAATAATGACAGTTTGGCGTCGCATGGAACAAATCCAGGCACATACTGAACTTAGTGCACAACAACTCCACTGTTACTACCACTACTAAACAACCCAAATTTCCACGGGAGGAAACCTCCTCAAATATTTCCAGTTATGCATGACAGGGTGTGCGAAGAGTAATAGATTTTGTAGAACAAAAACTAGAAAATTCTTTTACTTTAATTGAGGCACAAAGCAAATTTTCCAATCCTGGGCCCGGCACCTTTTCACTATCTCCAGGCCTAGTTATGTAAGAGAATTAACGGGATGTTAGAAATACGGGACTGGGAGGATCCCCTTCTTAAAGGTCATCAGAAACAACGCAACGCGCTAAGGGACTAATTACTAGGTTTTATATTTCATTCGAACCCCGCTAATTACTCAAAATCAAAGGAGGGATGGCATATTGGTGGACAGGCTACAACCCCCTAACATCCAGTCCTTTGGCCTCTCTTTCACGGGCAGCAAATAATACCCTCCATGATGTAATGAAATGGCCTTCAAAATTGCACATAGATCATACGTCTCCCCACATAGAGGATACCTGATGGGACATTCTGAAAACCACGCTTGCCTGAAATGCAATTCCCCACATGCAACTTATTGCACTGTGTGTGGCTATGTCCAAATATTCGGCTTTTTTGGTCAGAACTCCCTCATTTACCCTCAGATATCTATTACCACAATGCCCGAAATGGATCTCTGGGCCCTCTTCAGCATACTCCCCGAGAATTCTGCCTCCATCCCAAACACTCATAAAAAAACTCTATTTTACATAGCAGCAGCGGCGCGGAAAATCAACCACCAATGCTGGATCCATGCCTCACCCACCCACTTTAAAAAATATTTTAGAGAGCTGTCGCCATTTTCCGTATGGACTGGTAGAGACGACAACGCAAAAGTAACAAAGGGCGCAGCTTTTTTTCAAATATGGGGAAAATTTTATCAAAATTTCTCCCTATGCACATCCAAACTAAGAATCAAAAAAAGAAAAACCCCCCCTGCTTAATTACAACTTGGTACTTACAGTATAGTCCGTTGGACTAAAACATCAAGACTGGGGTAGGGTAACTCAAGTGGTGGTCTTCTTGGAACGTGGCGGATGCCGGGTACACAGACGGTATGTATTCCTCCCCCCCTCCCCATGTATGTCTTCCCAATCTCCCCACCCCCCCCCCCCCCACTTTACCGTTCCCAATTTATCCCAAGCCCCTATATGGTTTCAGAATATGTATATATTTTGGTTGTTTATGACAAGCGCAACCACACGAAAATGTGAGTAGGGGATTTAGCTAGTAGGAGACAACTTCATAGAGAACAGGAAAAGTACCACAATAGGAAATGGTGGTCAGTAAAGAAGATACACAGGGTACGCCCAATCTTAGACTGTATGACGCGTACCCAAGGGTATGGGTCATACCATCACCACCAACCAAATAGGTAAAGTAAATATAATGGACGGATCCGCAGGCTGTCACCTAGTGTGGCAAGGGATCACGATGCATGACAACAAGCTTGGACCCCTGTATCGATCATTGGCCTCAAGGGTTCCAAGAACCGATTTGTCCTGTTCCTCCGGGTGCTTGGCTCTTGGGTGGGGGGGGGGGAGGCGGTTGTGGTGGGTGGGTGGGGGGGGGGGAGGGGGGGGGGGGGGGGGGGGGGGGGGGGGGAGGGGGGGGGGGGGGGGGGGGGGGAGGGGGGGGGGGGGGGTGCCTGGGTTGACACGAGGGGCGGAGGGGCGGGGGGGGGGGGGGGGGGGGGGGGGGGGGGGGGGGGGGGGCCGGCTGGTGATCTATAACAACAAGACCACGGATGTCCCAAAAGGACAAATAATGCCTCAATACTGATGAACTGATACCATTCAACCAAATTAGTAATAGAGCAAAAAGTTCCACATTCCTTCCCATCGTGTACTCTCACACACAACAGAGTAACCCCACCACAATACAATAATCCAGCTGTTCTCAAGATTCCTATTCCCTGTACCCCTCCCCACACCCTCATTTTTATTTTTGTTAATATTCTCTTCCCCCCCCTTTAATCCTACCTTTAAATAACAATCATTTATACAGTCTCCTCCTAACTAAACAACAGAAAATCCACAAATAGTGCCGAAGCCATCACTTCAACCCCAGTGTGTGATCTTCCAGTGTGTCTTACACTACCAAAGTACTTATTCGAGAGATTGGGCGGTTGCGGAGAAAGAATCACGGCCGTGGTTCTAAGGAGCGCGTAACTCTAATACTATGCCACACAGGATTACGGCAAGGATCCCTATGTTCGCGTGCAGGTGCAGCGTGCATGATCACACAACTATATTCGAGTATTGCATTTAATCGTAAGCGCACTACAATATTCACGCAAATTAATCTGTAATCAATTCAACCGAACGTAATGGTAGTAGATCAATTCCATACTGAGAACCACACACCGGCCCGTCACAACGGCATTCCTGTCATTGAGTAGTAGAGTATAATCACTACGGTAACGATTAACATTTGTTTTCTTTTCTTTGGAGTTTCGGGTAGCCTTAGATCCTTCTTGTCGAACCGTACCAATATAATAACAGTCGCGACTAAGCAGGATAATTATCTAGCCCACAATGTCTTTATAGAGAGAATAACACACTCAAGACGATAACGTCACTCATCGCATCGGGCGTCAATGAGTGGTGTATGCTCAACAACAAACGATAGTGCTTATATTGGGAGTTACGGGACGTGATGAGATACAGTAATCTCTATTAAAGGCTTTCTCAAGGTAAATAAAAAACGCGTAAATGATTGTTATGAACTATTAATTTATGTGGACCTTGGTGCTAGTTTAAAATTGAGCGACCTTATCCTTGGTCGCAATAGCTCGTTATTAACGTACTGCACACGCACCCCCGTATGCTACAACAACGCCCTTCTCATATAGGTCACGCTATAGTCTCGTGAGTTGATCCTATATATTATGCTTCAACTGTTTATCATATAATGCAGGCTTTGCGATGACTTCATAGCAAGAAGACATCAGGGAGTTATCATACCCAGTCCACAAGGAGCCGATCTAGCTTATATGACTACGTACTAGTCTGATTTCAGTCGACGTTTACGCATGCATTGCTTACTAATGAACAAAAGCTTCGCACAGCAGCTTTTGCTTCCAGCAAAAATCAGATACTGAAATCCCATGATGTCCCAATTAGAAGAATTTTAGCATTATTAGTCGGCTGTTACTGAGGGTAATTACCTAGTACACAACCCTAGGGGAAGAACTCGTACTAAGACTATGTAAGCTATATTCGCATTAGTATTCTTAAGCTCATCAAGTCAGTAAATGGTAATGGGGTTTTTAAGGAACAGTAATGGCCTATTAAAATGTTTTTGAAACCATATCGGAATCCAACTCTCAGTTTTTAGCAGAATCCCATTCAGTGGATAGGAGTGAGCTGCAGTAAACCAACACATCCACTCTCACTGTGGACGGCACTGTGTGGTAACAAGGGAAACTCAGCGATAAATCTTGTCTCCAACCGAGCCGTCTACGCCACAATGAGACCCTCCGCAAGAGCTCCATAGCACTCCAAGGGGCATGAAAAAAAATAAACGGTTCAAACAAAACTGCCACACAATCCATATGGTCCTGTCTTTACCACGACCTTCAACAGGGATGGGTGCTGTAATTGTAAACAATGAAATGGCATCAATCAAATTACTTATCCAGAGATCCAATACCCTCACACTCAAAAAAAACAAGACCAAGAACTTGACGACAATGTCAAACCCAGCCAAATACCAAAAACTTACCACTCAATAATCCGACTAACCTTCCAATTCCCCTACCCCAATATCTAAACTCACCCAGAGAACGACCTCTTCCCCCAACCTTAATAAACATATTCACCCCCCCCCTGTGCCCTTCCCCAAAGTAGAGCCCTACCCGTCTCAACCTATATCCACAATTACACATTTATAACTCTAGTCCCTACACCTACACCCTACACACCCGAAGATTCTCAACATAACCTACCCACCACACCCCCCCAATTTCCAACACTCCCTTCCCCCCTCTATCCCAAAATACAACCCCTCACAAAACCATCAAAATCCCACCTTCCCCCAACAAGCCCCTCACACCTAACACAACGACACAACCCCCCCCCATACCATCCCAATTACCCAAATAACAACACACACCTGTACTACAGGCCCACACAGAATCTATATTACTATTACCCATATAAGTTCAGGAATTCCGTATCCATAAGATATATAAGTATGTGCAGACTGAGCATATATCGTTCACGTTATTATCCGAAAAACACACCCTTGATATGTAGCACCCCCCGCGACCCCAAATAGTGGTTCAGCCATCATAAAAAACCGACACGTAACCAACAACAATCGTCGTGATTTTGGTCAAGTAACAACACAACATGAAATCTATTGCAATTTTTACAAAGCAGACCGATCAGACCACTGGCTGTAGGTAAAAGGCCTAAAAGTCCAGCACAACACAGAAACAAAAATCCGTGCGCGGAGACAACAAATCCTGGCAAATAACAACAATCCCAGACTCTAACGCCAAAAACTGCACAAACATCCCTACCCCCAAAATCACAATGCTAACCCAGCAAGAGAGTACAAACGGCGCGTAAAAAATAAACTGACCTAAGTAATAAGAACTAGGAACAACAGACAGAAGCCAGTACAAAAAGAACTGCCAATTGGCTCCTAACAAAGACAATCGGCGCAAGTTTCTTCTAGAGGTACGTGTATTAGCAAATAAGTTAGAAGTGACTATCAAGTCTCAAGCAACTATAGACCATGTGTCCTAATCTTCTCTAGGACATCGTTAGGCAATGATTTTCTTTCCAATTTCCCCTGGTATTGCCCTTATGACCGCTTGGCTCAAAAAGCCACATCCACTACTAGCTCTGCAATTATAGAATTTAGGGTAAAGCGTGCTCTCACAAAAGAGACGGCGTAATTGTGGTGCGTACTATTATGTCGACTGGACTAAGCTGTGTGGCCCGGGTGATAGTTTTATCAGTTTCGAGCACTACACGCTGGCCACTAGAGGGAATCATGGCACGTGGGAGCCAAATTGTCCCTAGCAGTCTTTTATACTTGTGCTACAATAACAATACGTGACATACAAAGTTTTGTGAAAGCCAGGGAACACCGGTTATCTGAAATTCTCACCCTCCTGTCTACTCAAATTGCGTGTGGAGGCACGCGACATGTCTGCACGGCAAGACGAGTAGGATTGTCTGCACAGAGGGGGCGCACATCTATCTGGTGGTCTTAATAATTTGTTCTGTGTCTATGAGATATTAACGCAGGGCACCCGCGGACAATGCCTTACAACGCAGTGGTGAAATGTATACCTCTCGGTCTTAGGCTTATGGTTCAGGGATACCCCGGCTTAAAACTCGTAATTAACTTCTGCGTGGGGCCCGTCACTATATATTTCCGTCCAACCCCGACAATTACGCCGTGTTGTGCTATAGAGCGAAGAGAGGCGGATGTGAGGAGACGGGGGAGTTGCGGAGTGCGGCGGGGACGGCGCCGCACATCGCCCGGAGCCCATCAGACAATAACCAACAACTCGCTAGCCGCGCGTATACGCCCTATAACGTGACCTTCCACTATATCTCCCTGCCGTTCTAAGACGTTATCTCCCATAGTTCTAATCTATGAGAATCTTGTGGAATTACTGTAATATGAATTGGGCCGTTTTTCTCAAGCCCGGTGAATTTGGCGTCACGTCCGGCGCGTAAGTGTACCGGACCTGACACTACAGCCCACATTTTAGCCCGTGTGAACAAGCCTTCACGGGACAACCCCTCTTACACGTTATGTAACAAAACACCACAGTTATAGCCCCAAACAAAATCCTTTTGTAAATAGGAAAACTATGCTTGCTTCTCAGAAACAATTTCATATATGGGCAAACATAGTTAATATTTACATGCAGGTACAAGATACTTAATCTTTGATAAGATCAACATTTGTCCAGTCACTTAAGTGTTTCCAATGTTTATTCATTCTGTAGATTTTATAAAGAGGTCCGGAAAAACTTCCAAGCCTGGAGAACGCATAGCTATGCTGCCAGTTGCAGCCGGCCGCAACTATCGGAAGTCTGACAGACTTTCTTATTCAACGCCGACCCTACGTGACACATCAATAGTACAAATTTGACGGCAAGTTTGTGTTTTGAAGACTGCATCCGAAAATGTATCCTTTGAATGAACTACAAGTGTTTGTTTTCTTTTAAGGTCCATGGGAATAGGGAAACTGAGTGCGTAGGTGAGAAACTACTGCATGAAATTTAGACTAAGAAAATTCTCATCATGGTGACAGAACCGTTGGCATTAAGATTAGGCACAAACGAAGGCATGAGCCCCATGGCAACGCTCCTGGACTATCATTAAACACGCGCACAGGCAGACATGAATCAATAGTGTTCTTACTCTTAGAAAACTTAAAGTCTAGACTAGACAGTCCTTAACAGATGGACGTGCCACACTACCTTCTCACAGTTTTGGAAAAACTGGTGCAGTTTAGAACGTCTTGTCCTAAAGTATTGTACCAAGCTATAAGTTAGGCTTACTTTTACATACCTAGAACACTCTTACTCTCCCAAAATCAACCTTAGTGGCATTCTTTGGCTCATTTACAAGAGCCACGCCATCTTTCCCCGATATAACCATGGCCCTGTTTTCAGGACATAGGCGCAGCACAATGTCCTGAAAGCTGGGCTAAAACATATAGTAAATAAGTCTGAAAGCTTGTAAGAACATTATTTAACTGTAAAGAAGGATAGATCATCTATATGATAAAGATTCTTGTCTGAAGTAAACAAGTCCGCATTTTAGTCAATATTAGTCCATTAAGGCCCTATCTACTTTTTCCTAGATAATACCCCTCCTAATATTGGCTGTATACATTCACCTCCTCATCGCTCGTATAGCAACAGACCGTTCAAATCGATCCTCATAGCCTTTGCTCACGCTGGTTTCGCTAAAGCACAACAGGACTCTAGGTTTCTTAATTACACATCCGGATAGCTGCCATGCCTGGCTTGCTATAGACTACGAGACCCTTTCATCTACACTATCCTGATCAGGACTGCCAGTGGCTCAGTTTCTACATTAGCAGACACAAGACCTGATTTGAAATCTCGCCTTATAGCCTGCCAGCACTGGTCACTATAGCTACAGACCAGTTCAATCTCTCCTGACTAAGGACTGCCAGTGCTAGTCGCTATAGCTATCAGACCCTGTTCGATCTCTTCCTGATGTATAAGGCTACCAGTGGCTAGTCGACTATAGCTGACAAACCTTTGTTCAATTCTGAGCGCGAGATAGGCCTTCCTAGTACTTTAGTGCGGTTGCTTATAGCTATAGCAAAGCACGAACCTGTCAAAATCAACTCTGAAAAAAATTAAGCTGCCAGACCTGGTTGCAAAAATATCGTACTTACAGACCTGAGAGTGATAGCCTCACAGCATCATTTGACTGCAGATGCCAGTAGAAGCTCAGGAAAACCGGTAACAAATGAATTTCAAAAATAAAAACCAAGAAAGGCAGGACTGAGGTAGGAGAATGAATCGCTGTAGTGAGACACCCCTTTAAACTGTGTAGACATGAGTCCCTAACTAATTCCCCCAGTTTTGGATTCCATTTTTGTGTTTACAATGAACTGGAAGTTTTTGGAGTCCTATGGTCTCTGCGTATGTCTGAGTATAGGAAGAAAGAAGGGATATGCTAACAATCTTACACCTCTGCCTTTCACTTGTGCAACATACGGTTGTGGTGACATTGTACTAACTGCCTTCTGACACAAAAAAACACCTGCAGCATGTAGAGGGACAATAGGTGAAACAAATTCCCAAGTATCAGGAGTAACATCACATCTTCCTGTGAGGAAGGGGAAGCATGGAGCGTCCTTTTGGCACACCATCCAACAGAGACAATGATCCCAGATCCTACCTCATAGTCCTCATAAGGTTTGATTTTAGAAGAAGTGTGAAAGATACCTAGAGTGTTCGTTCCGAACAGTTAAACCTAATTTTGAACCCCATAGTAAATCTTTAGTGGGATTTAAAGAAGGGGCGGATGCAGGCAACTGCAAAACTGATGAAATATTAGTGAAACATGGTTGGATATGCCCAACTCAAGAATTGGGTTAAAGATGGTTGCGGTGCTTTACATTCCTTTGTTGATTTCTCTGGCAAGCAGTTCTGAACAGCAAAATTTTGCTTTACAATAGTACTTCAAAGTCAAAACTATAGTCATGAGTGGGTTAAAATATATACTGATACTTCCATGCAGTAATAGTTTCAAAGCATACAAGGTTGTCATTTTAGGACAATGTTCCTTCCAGGCGCCAGACTAACAAAATAATGAAGAATAAAACATGGCTGATAAATAGCCAGTGATCGCATCAAATTCTAATTGTGTATTGAACAAAGGTGCAGTTATTCA